>VZTL01038769.1:5742-25140 GCA_013400535.1 Scopus umbretta
CTGCAAAGTCCAGGATCCTGGCACTGCTGTTATGCTTTGTGAGCAACAACAGGAGGTACATTAGGCATGCACCACTCTTCAGAAAGTCATAATACAAATTGAGCCAATTGATCTCTGCAGTGTCATAACACAAATTGAGCCAAAGAGCCCCAAGCCTTGAAGAAAAAGTGCCATAACAAATAAGCTACTTGTCCCACAGGACAAAGCAACAGTGAGAAAGTGGAAATAAGAATCTCATAACTGTAGAACAGCAAAGTGGTGAAACAGTGGGAGACCAATTAATTTAAGAAGGCAACTGATGACATTTTAGAAATAATTAGAAAGAAAATTATGAGAAGGGCAGAAGAAAATTGAAAAGGAGGAAACAAAAAGGGTAAATGTATTAAATTAAAAGAAAACTCAAGGAGGAGAAAAAATATAGTGAAAAAATGCTTTGAAAACTTGCTAAGGCCTTTTTCCTCCCAAATTATGTAGGGCAAGGAGATAAACCACGTTCACTCCAGCATCAGCTTATATAGACTTTAAAGTGGAAAAAAGAAAAAAACAAACACACACACACACACACACACCCTAGATAATGCCATACATAACACTTTCCAAAAAAAGCAAGTCAATTCCTGACAAGAAATCAAAAATTCCAAAGGAACTTCGATTAACTTTGTAGCTACAGGGGTGCGTGAAGCAAGCATAAGCCATGAACTGTGTAACCACTTAGTATAAGCATTTGGAGTGGCCAGGGGCAGTGCAGAGGAAGAGAGTGTGTGTGCATGCACACATGCGTGAGGAGCAGTGGGGCAAATCAGAAAGCATCAGAGTGCTCACACCTTATCACAAACCTTTTTTTCATGCAGAAGTCATCCTTTCCTCCAACACACAGAGTCATCAACCAAAGATTTTGGATCTCAGTTGACTCCTTTTCTCAAGGCTATTTTCCCCATAGATCTGAAATGCTGATGTGTAGCCCATTCCAATAGCTATGACAATGTGGCAATATATGACTCCTTCAATAAATGCAGAAGCCCATCCCACTGAGGTAAGTTGAAGGATGATGATGGAAGTGCTCTGAGAGTGGGAGATACT
The DNA here is from genome assembly GCA_013400535.1 of Scopus umbretta. Taxonomy (NCBI): domain Eukaryota; kingdom Metazoa; phylum Chordata; class Aves; order Pelecaniformes; family Scopidae; genus Scopus; species Scopus umbretta. The sequence continues at coordinate 6,823 of VZTL01038769.1, forward strand.
GTGGATGAGTCTCCATTCTCAGGACCTCTGCCCTTCTGTGTTTTTTATCAGTGGAAAGAAAGAAAAGGCTTCAGGAAGTTTCCAAGCTTCTAGTAGGCAGGTTTGCATTGATCCTTCCAATGGTGGACAAGCAACAAATTTGTATCAGTGATCAAAAATCTCCAGAATACAGCTGTATCTTATTCAAGGGCTAGGGTGTGATACCGATCTCTGCACTCCTGTCACAGTAGCCCTCATTTTATGTCACAAGCTTGTTCATCCCACTTATCCCACTTCCTCCTTCCCTCCCTCTCCTGGTAGTCTTATCCAAATAATTCTTCTCTGACTTTTTTTCCCATTTGGAAATGTCACCTAACATTAGTTCTTGCCCTAGTTGTTGCCCCATTATGTGCTGTGCTTGTGTTGCTTCCTTACAGTCTCATTTCTTCATATGAGAAGAAGTGGTCTTTTAGGTGTGTACTGAATCTTCAGTAAAGCCAGTCTGAAATGGAATTGAATACTTTCCCACTGAATATATAATAAATTATAAGGAAAATATGGATGACATCATTATGGGGGAACAGAGAACATAAAGGAAATTCAGTGACAAGTTCAGCCACTGAATGGTTTGCAGGGATATCACAATGGAGTTGATAACATTTTTTGTGCATGTTTGTAAGCACTCTCTCAACCAGGCCTCCTCTCCCTGTCTTCCAGACCTGTGACTGACTTAAGAGAAGGAGAATCTCTGACATTAACAGAGCGGTTTATTTAGCTAGAGGTAGTTGATTTAGCTTTCATAATGGAATTTCTTTGCACAGGCCCTAGCAGTGGATAAAGTACTCACAACCTATTCACAGAGAGAATGAGATTCAGGGTGGGGGAGAAGAATAAATAAAATTCTTCAGTCCCTAGCTCACAGTGAAACAAAGAATGAAGCTTTTTGTTAGGTATCCAAGGCACTCTTTATTATAGCATATAGACTTTTAAATCCCACCCTTTGGAGGATTCTTTTTCTATAAAACAAGTCAGGAAGAGAGTTTTGTATGTATTTTTGTTTTTTCCCTTCCCACTTCACACCTGGCCAGATAATATTTTTTTCTCTAGCACATGAAATTTTGGCCACCTATGCAACTAGGGGATACCTGAACATATTATACAAATTTGTGATTGCTAGTTTTTTAGCTTTCTTCTGATGCATCAAACAGGGTTTTTAAACTGAAACCAATATCTGGGCTTATTTTAATAACTTGCCTCCAATGGAAGAGCAATGGACAACATCGGTACCTCTTTCCCTCTTTCCACCCTACTTTCTGTCTGTAGATGGCAAAGATGACTTCTGTGAAGTCCACAGTAGTGAGTTTGGTTCATTAAAATGTTTTGGGGAGACAGATAAACCAGTTTTGTTGGGCTTGTCAGACACTAGGTCTTAGTAGACACTAGGTCTGTAATGTGTATTAATTGTAACTTCATAGAATAAATGTGATAACTTAGAGCAAGAGTTGATGGCTCATTCAGCCTTTCAATGATCCAGAGACAGTCTCAGTGGGCAAGGGCCCTCTGCAACATGAAGTGGTCAAGTATGTGGTTTGCACAGTGCTGGAGTCGGGGGTCAAACATATGTTTGGTCTTTCAGAGTGTTTTGGGAGTTGAGTCCTGCTGTCAAGGTGCAGCAGAAAGGAGGAGGGCTGTGTGGTTTTGCAGTAAACTCCCTGTCATGTGTCTCCCTAGAGAGACATTGTCTATTCCAATGTGATGCATCTTGCTCCTGGGTGCATTTCCTGCCCTCCCTCAGGAGAGAGCACGCAGGGAATCGTAGGGTATCAGAATCCCAGTGCATCACCAGGGAGCTCTGGGAGACAGCTGGATGGGACAAGCAGAGAATAGAGTCCAACAAAGGACAAAGTGCACGCTGCAGAGAGCCATGGACAGAGTGCAGACTGCAGGCATCCAAAGGTGAGAGTGGGATGAGACCTGTGGGGTTGGAGTTTTGTGCTCCCACCCTCTACCCCATAGAAGGACACCCAAAGAGAGTTCAGGAATGCAATAGGGTGGAGGGAAGCTGACCTTGGTCACGGTCAGTGCCTGCTAATCCAGGGTGGCCCATCTGCAAGGATGAATATGTGTTGGAAGGTCCTGCAGAGCCCAGGGGCTATATAGTCTCAAAATGGTTTAAGGATGGACTCTCTCCTTTTTGTGATCTCTCACTTTTCTTAGCCAATGATCTGAATTCAAGCTAGGGTCTATGTTGGCAACCCTCAGCAATCTCCATGAGACTCTTGCATCCTTTTTTTTTCCTACTCTGTTGTCAGTTTGTCCCTCTTGCTCTAAAAAAATCCTGAAATGCACCATTCAGATCATTTTGGATGCCTTCCAGATCCTGAACTTTCGAGTGCTCTGTAGTGTATCAAAGGCTTCACATTTTGTAGAAAAATTGAAAGCGCTCTGCCATCCAGCACCTACCAACTCATACTCATGAGCCCAGAAATAAAAGCACTGAATTCCAAGTCACTCAGTGTGAACATTGAAATCCATTTTGGCACTCAGTTACCTGTTAAATATGTCTGTAAATGAAATAAATCTACAGCTAAAAATATCATTTAATAAAGTGAAAAAAATTGAGTCCAAATTAAAAGACAAGAAAAGAAAATTAAAAGAAAGGCATTCGTTTTTCTTACTTCCTTTACTAAAGCATTCTCCAAGCTTCTATCCTTCTACTGCACTATTGTCAGACAATACTATGTTTTGTCAGACCTGACTGGCATTTGGACCTTCACGTTAATAGAATGTTTCTCTCTAAGTTAATGGAGAGAAAAAAATGGAAGATTTACCTACAAGTCAGAGACAACAGCTCATGCAGCTATTAGATTTATGGGACCTAACTTTGATTTGCTTTTGCAACAGCAGCTTCCAAGACTATCAAGGACCCTATCAGTAGGTATCTAATGATGTAGAATACGTTAAATTTTGTGAGCATTTATTTGACGGCTATTTTAAGACTTTATTCATCGCCTTTCTCTGGACCCTCATGCTATATGCCCTGGATTTTGTTCTTTTGAGCAACCTTTTTTCTTTACTTCTGCCTGCTCTCAGGAACACCACCTCTCTTGGCCATGTGGTTAGCCTTCAGATCTTGGTTTGTCTCTAAGCATGGCTGACCTCTCCTCTGAGTTGCCAGTTTGAAAACCTCAACCTTAAATCTGTTCTAGAAGTTTCTTCTCAGAAAATAGTTGAAGTATTCTTCTATAATGTTATCAATAACTTCACTAGTATATTGACCATTTCTTTTATATACTAAGCAGCAGGTACCCACACACTTTAAGAAGCCCACTGTAGTGGGTTTGATTGCTGAAAGGACCTTGAAGGAACCTGACTTTCAAAAACTTCTGAGCACTAAACCTGCGACATAAAGTATATTCTTTCTCCTCCCTCTCCCCTCCCCTCCCCTCCTAAAAAAATATTTATTTTACTATAGAAGATAGAAACTGTGGATGAATAAAAAGGTTGAATGCTTTTGCTTCACATTTCACAACCTCATTTTAGATATAGCTGAAATTGGATCTTTTTCTTTTTTTCATGAAAATTTTAGGAAGAAAATAATTGTTGGTTTGTTTGTTTGTTTGTTTTTAACGGAGGATAAATTCTGCTTTTACACATTCTTCTGAAATGTTCCTGACCCACTGTACTATTTTAGCTGGTATTCTACATTGTATGCCACACATAGAAAGAACATGAACTGATTTGTGATGTGATAAGATGCAAACTCTTCTCTGTGTGAGATGGCCCTGCATTGGCCAGAGCTTTGAAGCAGGTCTTCTTCTGTCTCTTCCCTGAAATGAGCACATCAATACACCAGAGGAACTTTTTAAACTCTGGAGCTAGTTTTTATGAAATCTCAAGCTGCAGAAAAACACAGATGGCTAGATAAGAAGGCATGTGACACTTTCCTCCTTTACTGTTTCCAGCAACAGCCTTTTTAAAGAACTGTATAAAAATGTTAATGACAAAGATTAACAACTGCATACCCTTTACAGCATGCCCTATTTTCCCTTTTCTCCCATGGGAAGTTTTGCCCTTACTTCTTAAAAGTGATTTTCTTCTCTCTGTAGTTCTGCAGAGTGTTTCCAAAGCAAATTCCTTTATTGCTTCTTCTGATGTAGATAATAAAGCATTTGACATTGCATCTGGAAATTGTACATACAGTAGCAGGAACACCTGTGAATTCACCCAAATGTGCAGATTTGTACTAATGATAGTCTGTGTTATGTCATGAACACCCAATATACCATAACTGAATTATGGCCAAACCTCTACGCTGTTTGATTCCGGATATAATTCAATTCCAAAGAGAATGGATGCACAGAACTATGCAAAAAAGTAGTATCAATTTGCTGTAAAGAGTTTGTCTGCTAAAGGCAACTATTTTCCTTAATGACTAGATCTTTTATTCAAAAAGACAGCTTGCTTTCTGAAGTCCCCAGTATTTTTCAGACAATCTAGGCAAACAGTTTCTGAATTTCTCACTGTTGACATGAGGTAGTGTTTCCTGAAAGAGCTCAATACTTATTGCCTTATATTTGTGTTTGATAATTCACCCTCCCCGAGCTTTTTATAAAGCTCCAGTTACTCCTGCTGATGTTTTTTCTGGATTACTGTGTTTCATACTGGTGCTAGGAAACAGTTTGCTATCAGGGCTTTCAAACAGAAACGTGGAAATGGCACGAGGGAAATCCCTGGGGAGCACTGACCCTCGGCAAGGGTTTGCTGCTTCTGTTACCCAGAGTCTGTGCAGATTCTCTGTCCCCTTTTTCAGTTGCTGAATTCATAGTGACAGCTATGAATGCAAAGTCAGGCAGGCTATTAGCAGCTGTGACAGGCTTTGACTATCTTGTCTGTATGCCAGTTGAAAAAATACACACTGTAAAAGCAAATATTTCTCTGTTGGATAAGTCTCTGTATCCAAGAAGGTCGTTATGAAGCTGATCTTTAGTGAGAGATTGAAAGGCAACTGCAATGTGGCACCCCTCTGGCCAACAGTGAGCATCCCAGGAAAATTCTGATTTCCCGCAGATATTCCAAATTTCCAGTTTTCTTCTCTACTTCATAAGAGCAAAAGGTTTAGGTAAGTGCTTGCAGCAGTATCACATCCTATCTGATATCCTTAAAGGAAGGGCATTATAGAAATTCTTAACTATTTTTCTAGAGACGCAAAGCTGCAGGGTTCAATCCACACACATTTCGGATGTCAGGCTTTGCACCTAATATTTTTTTCATGTTCAAACTGTACTTGTCTAACATACTGTTTTATCCAAGTATGCTAACCTATAGTATTGCTATTCTAAAATCATAGCAGGTAAAGCCAGAGGGGGAAGGAGGGAGCACGAATCTGTTTAAGAATAGCTCATCCTTCTGGGAAACAACATTTTGGGACACTTTCTAATACAGCGGAGATTTTCAGTTTTCTTTAACAGTACATACTTATTTAACCCACTTCTATGTAAACTAATAGTAGCCTTCAAACTGTATCTAAAGCAAGACATTTCACTGTAGGCATTTGGGACATCAAAAATCAGTGACAACATGTCTTTGGTGGGGGTTGTAGAAAAGCAGTCCTTGAGTTTTAGTAATAACAAAAAAGAGAAAAGTTTTTAAAAATACACATGCTGTTTTGAAATGTAAGCAGGGAAAAAATCAGTCTTTCATTAGGAGTGGCAAAATATTACTAAAATTATGAATCACTCCATCACTATAATGTGAAAATCTTACATTTATAATGAGAAAAGGATCTTTCATTGCCCATTCTCCTAACCTAGTCCAAAACTTTAACTAGGTATGACATTAAGGCAATATTTCTCATCAGTGGTTTTCACTTTGCGGGGGGGAAAAAAAAAAAAAAAAATCCTACATTTTTTAATCCAGTTCAGATTTTCTTGGGTTGGCCCATTGCTGTGACTTCTGAAGATAAGATTTATTTTATCTGCTTGAGCTCTCCAGTGATTCAACAAAAACCGCAGAGATTTGTGCTGTTATTGTAAGTGCATGAACTCTCAAAAAGCTTTCAGTCACAAAGGCAGACATAAGATTCTCTGTAGAAAAGTCGCAAAGAATGATCTTCAGATTTGAGGTACTTCACTGCAAGCTTTGGAAAACTTGCAGTGAAGTCTTTCTTTATTGAATATTGTTTACCTGTTTTGAATCGGTTGTTGATTTCTAGACCTTCATGATCTGGGTTTGTATTGGGATTCCTCTCATCACTGAGTGTGAAATGAGGCCTTGATGAATGGAGGCGTGAATGCCTCGCTGCTCCTTTGATTACAGCTGCTGGTGCCACAGTTCCTCCAGCTGTAAATACCTCATTTGATGATACTTCTTACATCTTGTTTTAAGAAATTCTGCAGTGTCCATGAAAATTCACTTTGTTCAGATATTTATTGCTGCAGGTTTAAAAGATGAAAATTTCTTTTATTTTCTCCCATTGATAATACTTATTGGTTACTGTAACCACTAGTATTGACTACAGTTGGTGGATGTAGGGAGAACAAAACACTTCTGTAGCTGTCCTTTCTGTTTAAACCTGATGTTAACAAAACTGCAGAAATGCCTTCAGATATAAAGCAAATACAGCATATGGGATTCAGCTCACCTGAATTCATCAGATGTCTAAATGATGTCTGAATTTAAGCTGGTTATCTAGAATCATGGAAACACAGATGGGTACCTCCAAAGGACAAGTCCTAAGATCCAGCTGAGAATAGAAAGAATGACTCTTTGGCTGTATCAGTTTTTCCTTCATTGACTATATAGGAAGACTGAGTGGCCATCTTAGACAATATCTAACTTAAATGATAAAGTTAGATGAACTTAATCCTGCCCTAGCAGATAATATTGAAATCAATAGGCTAATTGGCTTTTGGTTGGTTTTTGTTTTGGTTTGTTTTTTTTCCCTATATTTCATTGATAAAAATGAATATTGACCTTTTTTTTTTTTTTTTTTAACTTGAGAACTGTGATATTTTCTGGATACCAGTTATTTTTTAACTGGTATTTTAAGAAAGGACACATGGAATGGAAAACAAAAGCATGGTTTGTATACAGCAGTGATTTACATTGGTATAAATGCAAATGTCTATAGCATTCTCACTATCACCTCTATAATACAAAATGTTGCATTCTCAGCTAAAACTAAGTGAATACTAATAATCACAATGCTAGGTAGAAGTGCATCTGGTAAAGATGTATCAAATATGCTGTTAGGAAGAGGATATATAATTTATTTAATAACATTTTCTAACCCAAGGGCAACCCTTGAAGAAGTGATGAATATTTCATAATCCACAATAACATCTAACTCAAATCTGTAGCTTGGTTACGCAGCTATCATTTTGACTGAAATAAAATAAATACTTTATTTTAGATTTAATTTTACTTCAAGCTTCTCTGAAAGCAGCACAGAGCAACATCAATAACAAATCAACTTATGGTTAAGAATGTATGTACTTTCTCCATGCCTACAAACTGAATGCATCAGTAATTTTAAAGGTCCCCCCCCACCCCAATGTTTTTATTATTCCTGACTGTGAAGAAATTTTGCAGTAGATTTGCATATGGAAAGCTATTTACGTATATTGCTAGGCTCAGCCAATCTATGAGGGTGAGGAAACGGCAGTGCTGGATTTCCAGCTCTGTCTTTAACAGTGCTCCACTACTCAGTTCTGTTAGGGACAGCCGTGAGCTTGGCTCAAGTAGTGAGGATGAAAAGTTCATTTCACAAAAAGCCATGGCAAATATTCTGTAAATTTCACCAGTGAAAGACTTCTTCTGTGGTTTTCAATACACTGACTCATATTTTCAGCAGAAAGAAATATCGATACCTTAGTGAAATTTTGTCCCAGCTGGGAAACTACCCTAATCAGACCATATTATGCCTAGCTTTTCTAAAGGACATTCGTTGCAAACTCTGACATCACTTTGTTGATTTTAATGACTTGTAAATTATATTGGCTTATATCCAGAAAGTGTTCCTGGAAGAATTCTCTGAAACGTTGATGAGCACTACACACCTGAGTGGGAAAACTGAAAGTGTTCTACTTTCCTCTCCCATACACTTGACCAATAGCTGAAGACACTAGGTTTGAGATTTTAGCTCACTGGGAACACAGAAATTAATTCTAAGTCAGTTCCTTCTAGAAAATTTTGTATATAGATTCCAGTTCTGAGTTCAAGACTATTTAATGCAGTGCGTTAAATACATACTGAATGCTTATTGATATGAGAAAGCCAAATTCACAAAACAGAATTCACAATGTGGAGCTTCAATTTTTTCTTATTTCCAGTGGCAATGGTGGTGAAAAACTGGCATAATATGCAGAAGTTGAGTGGAAAAAAAAGAAAGTTTGTTTCAGTGAAGAACACAAAAAACTGGATTAAAAATACAACACAACAACTTATTACAATCTATCAAATATATAAAGCAAATGAGAGTAAGAATTTTTTGTAAAATGATCCGAAAAATAAGCATGTTCTTCTTTGGCTTGAAATCAGAATTAAACCATAATATTAAAATAGGCCATTTTCAAGTGGAATAATTTTCACTGAGTAAATATGTAATTTCACAACAGAAGAAAATGTGCAGGCAAGACTGACTGACTGCACACAGGATGCTGACAAATGCACAGTTTAAACATTAAAATTGTATGGAAAATAATGAAAATAGAGTAAACTTTCTGTCACTTTTAATAGTGATACATAGGGGGAAAAATCGGAGATAAACTGTTTTTCGTTGTTGATGCTTTTCTTTCCACTTCAATAGGAACTGCAGAATAATTTTCTCACTGAATTTAGCTCACCTGTGTCAAATTTAAGCAAATTCAGATTATTATCTTCCACATTTTCCAATATCCTTTCCAGCTAATGTGACACAGTTTGTAAGTAATAACCAAAATGTCTGACCTTAAGTGATGTTGTTACTGTTTGTTATTCCATGAGCTACAGTAAGCAAAATTAAACAGAAGTGTGAAATAACAATAAGTTGCACTCACTGGGGTGAAGGGTTAGATAAGAAGGAAGAACTGGGAAGTTTCTTCACCTCTAACCCTCTGCAGTATGTTCCTTACTCAGTGTGAGACAATTATTTCTCTTTGTTGTGGTTTAACCCCAGTCCACAACCAAGCACCACCCAGCCGTTCGCTCGCCCTCCCACTCCCCAGTGGGATGGGGGAGAGGATCAGAACGTAAAAAGTAAAACCCGTGGATTGAGATAAAGGCAGTCTAATAGGACAGCAGAGAAAGAGAAAATAATAATAATGATGATCAAAGAATACACAAGACGAGTGATGCCCAATGCAATTGCTCACCACCCGCTGACCGATGCCCAGCCAGGCCCCAAGCAGTGATCGCTGCCCCCTGGCCAACTCCCCCCAGTTTCTATACTGAGCGTGACGCCATATGGTATGGAATAGCCCTGTGGCCAGGTTGGGTCAGCTGTCCTGGCTGTGCCCCCTCCCAGCTCCTTGTGCCCCTGGCAGAGCATGGGGAGCTGAAAAGTCCTTGACTGGTATAAACACTACTGAGCAACAACTGAAACATCAGTGTGTTATCAACATTATTCTCATCCTAAATCCAAAACACAGACTATAGCAGCTACTAGGAAGAAAATTAACTCTATCCCAGCTGAAACTAGGACACTTTTACTGGAGGACACCATGGAACCATCTAAACCAGGAAACTGGATTCTCCCCAAAATCAGAAAAGATCCAAGTTGGAACACTGAAGTCATAAATATCCTATGTATTTATTTAGTTTATGAGAATTTCAGAACTGGCTATCAGAAAATCAGTTTTGTTATCTAGTTGATTAGATGTTTAAATAAGCACATATTCACAGAAGGAAAGGTAGATATTGTTGAAAAAGAATGTTTCTTTATTACTTCTTCTGTAACAGAAAATAGATTTTAAGGCTTTTCACACATGCAACTTTTATATATATATATATATGTTTCTAATGTGAATTTTAAGCTTGGGAAGAACTTAATACATGTCACAAAATTTTGAAATCTTCCATTTCAAGAGAGACAAATGTTTTTTTGATAAGGCTTCTATAGAAAACATGGTTTTTGAAACTAGTTTTACATTGCCCCTAGTTCGAAAGCAGTAGACTTTGGACTTTCATGTTTGTTCTGTGATAGATATTCTGACATAGGAACTGACTCTCATTTGAAGTGGTCCACAGCCAAGCAACTACCATTACAATATAAGATGAGGGACAGAACATGCTGTGTTCGGCAGTGTTAACTGGGAAGCTGCAAAGCAATTGGCCCCCCTTTCTGCACACTCCATTGTAGCATCTTTGCTAATTACTGGTACTACTCTTTACACGGAAAGAAAATGAAAACCAGTCTATCACGTAATATCTACTTTGCTAATGAACAAAATGGAAATTGCAGTAATAAGATAGCTGTCTGAAATTTCTGCTTCTTTATTAACAACATATGGCAGGCATTTCAAAGGGCAACAGGGAAACTGTGAACACTCTCTGTGTTGCCCAAGCTTTGCGCTGAGATTTAACTGGATTCTTTTATGGGCTAGAATATGCTGATCAGAGGGATGGACTGAAGAAAGAAAAAAATAAGAGGGCACTGAATGGAAAGATCTGATGAGTGAGATGTTGTGCCAGCGAGAATCAGTAATAGAGCACAGTATCTAAAGAAGGGGAAATGGGTACAGTGAAACTGGATTTCTAAGGAGAAAATATACTTTAAAAAAAACCCTGGTATTGGCAGTTAAAATTAAAGTTTCTGTCTGTCACGAAATCTGCAGTATGCAACATACATTCCTATAGTATAAGGATTTGACAATAAATGAACTATATTTTTGCCAGCTTACTTGCAGACCTGTGAGTTGCTGATATTGACTATCTGAAATTGAGGTGTCGCAGATGGCTGCATGCAGACAAAATACAGGTGCCTTTGTACTGAAAAGTATAAAATCTAAATAGCACCTTCTCAATAAAGAAAACATGGTTACAGTCTTCCAGCATAAGTTGCACAAAAAATGTTTAACCTTGAATATTTCTTGTGGAGCTTTTTCATTTCAGGATTATGTGCTACTAGAATGAACAGGTATGTGATATAATACAATCAAAGTAGCTGTAGAATTCTGTACACTTTCTTGATATCCTAGTAAGAAATACTTGCTGCTTGTTGAGATACAGATTTGCATGTCACCCTAGCTTGTGCGAAGATAGCTGACAGTCAGTCACCCAGATATTTCTCTTAACGTTTTTGCCTAGGCTTTTCTTTATTCATTCAAATGATCCAAAGAATCAGTTGAGGGGGAGAAACTCAGTTAAAATCAGTCTAGCTTTGGAGAAAACAGACTCAATTCTGTGAGAGACTCTGGACACAGCTCCCTGTAAGGGGATTGGGCTAGATGACCTCTAAAGGTCCTTCCAACCCAAAGCATTCTATGATTCTATGATTCTATAACGAGATTGGGTAAATGTAGTAGTAAATTTCACAAAAGGCCTAACTTCTTTCTCTAATACCAGGGGAAAGCTTAGACAGCAGCTGCTGCTACAGCATTACATTTGCTTAAGATAAGGTAAGTGGCCTCTGGACATGTGACAGCTATGTTGCACACCCCTAGAAAGTAAAAATCAAAACTCTTCTACTTTTTAAATTCAGAATAATCTTTCTAAATTTAAACTGTGAAAGATAACAAGAAAGTGTTGCTTACCAACATTTTGAATTTGATTTAGCTGTGAACTTTCAGTGAAAGAGAGATCTCAGCCCTTAGTCCATATGCACATTCCTACCACAACGTTGGCAGTTAGTCTGGGGTTTATGAACCTATTGAGTGAACTGGATTAGCAAGGAGATCCAATCAAAATCTGTCCCTTTCACTCCATGGGTTATTTTTCCATTGCATGATTTGAAATGACCTTCATTGAACCAACTTATTCTTTTGTTGTATCAATGTTTAATGGCATGAAAGACAGAACATCTGCCCTGGTTAAACAACATGAGATCTTTTCTGTGTACTTACAATGTCTTAATTCAACTGAATTAAATTAAAGGGCCCTCTCTCAGGACTAGAGGACCCTGTCCCACTCATTTATAAAAATATTTTAAATGATCTGTTTCACACTCTTCTAAGTACGCTTTTAAGTCACTCGATTGTGTCCTATACCTTTCCATTTCTCATAGTAGATTCTCACCTGGCAGTGACTGACTCCACCCCATACTGCCTTCCAGTAACCGAATCTCCAAGACAATGTCTGCTATCCCCCATCATGCCTTTTGACACATCTGGTAGGTGTGAGCTCAGTTAGTCTCTCAGTTTCCTATACAGCTGCTATCAGGATTGTAAGCCAAAGTCTTCTCAAACTCACAGTTAGCTTTCCATTGACCACACTGGAGTTTTGATAAAAGACAGAATTTGCTTTGCAGAGTATTTTCTCTGTCTAGTGAGCATTCTGGGTACACCTGAATGAAATTCTAAGGTTCAGCTTGGTTTGCCGTCAAATCCCAAACCATGACAAAAACCTGTCGAGTATCACAGAAATCTTTTGCAATTTAACTTACAACAGATATTGTGCCCTTCATCCTCTTTTTACCTCCAGATTGAAAGAGCTAAAAATTTTGTTTAAATCACTTTTTCCTATTCCCATTCTTTTTCTGATATCTTTCACTTTTGCAAGTAAAATCAAACCAAATCTAAACAGAAAAAGTTGATGCCAAACAAAACATTATATTTCTTTCACTAAAATAATTCTATTTGTTTTCTCAATTTGAAAATTAAAAGCCAAAACATTTTCAGTTCCTTCTTTTTTTTTCCCCTGTTAGAATTGGTTGTAAACTGAGATTTTGATGAGTCATATAGCTCAAGGCTTAAGTAATTTCTTGTGAAGCCTTTTTGTTCATTAGGAGAGATTAGTTCCCTACTGTATGTTAATCCTTCTCCTGTCACTTCTGTGAAAGAAAATCTCTCATCTTCAGTCTTCCTAGGACAGCATGCTAATCTGCCTATCATCAGCCCTACATACCACATGCTGTACACTTGCAAATGCATTTCTGAGCTAGCTACTGCTGTAGTTAAGACATATGCACTCAGTCAACAGAGGAAAGGCTTTCTTCTCAAAATACAATATTTTTTCTTCAGTTGGAGCCTTTTTTGACCTATTTTACTTCGCTTTGAAGTTTTTTCATTGTTAACAGTGAAGTAGGTATAAAAGGTATATGCGTTTACTTCATTTTAGATAAATGTTTAAAAGTATAAATGTGCTTGGATGTTCATTTACCTTGATGGCTGGCTGCTTTAAAAACACTAAAATGAACCAGCAGAATTTGTTGGCAGAGTTTCAGTAATATCTTTATGCAGCTTGGCCATAAGTTAAGCAAAAATACCCACTTGATAGCAGACTTCAGTTTACTGAGACCAATGCATGTCCTCAGGTGTTTTGGAGAAACAAAAACCTGAATAACTGCAAGTCAAGATATTGGACATTAGCAGAACAAGGGAGCTTGCACACTGTAAGAGATGCAGACAAGAGAAGATGCAGGTAATAGAAATGTGGGAGCAAATCACAGAAACAAGATGATCAGATTTGTTTGCATTAGAATCAAGAGACTGCAAAACTAACTGAAAAATATTGGAAGAAGAGAGGATAGGGCATCTAATTGTAGTTTTTCAAAACTCAAAAGAAGAGGGGAGTGAGCTGTTTAGGGGTTTTTTTGTTCATTTGTTTTGGCAGGTGGAGGGGGCAGCAAGGAAAAGGTTCACACTCTTTATAATCCTTTTCATCAGTCTCTTGACATCGTGCCTTCCACATTTTGATATTTTCCCCAGATTTTTGTCTGAAATTATCACCTTCCATTTCCATATTAGAAATTTGTTCAACCTATAAAAATAGAAATTAATTTGTAGAGGTTGCCTGCCTCTACTGGCCTTCCCATGAAATCCATCCAGTTATGGTTCTTTGTCTAATGGGTATGCTGGGGTGGTTCATTACACTGGTTTCAGAGCTGTGTGGGATTTTAAAACAGCACTGTTTAAATGCTGTATTTCTCTTCCCACTCCACCACGCCCCCCCAAAAAAAATCAGAAAAAATCTGGAGGGGGGAAGATTCTCTCAGAAATCCAACCTGGGTGGCCATTCTACTTTCATGTAGCATAGATAAAATTTAGCTTCAAGGTAGGTTGCTCATTTAAATAAATACCTTCCATCAACTGCCACTCTGATATTAACAGGTTTTTGACCTGTCCACCTTTTTTACCTTTTATCAGAAGCTACATATTTTTCTCAGAAAATCACAGAATTTTTCAGATCTTGCTGGCAAGCTGAACATCCAATTCTGTTGTAAAGACTAGATGGAAGGGCATATTATTCTCTCTGCTTCAGTAAAAACAGATTTTAGTGAGATGGGGTGAGGAAAAAAGCTTTTCTTTTTTCTAATCAGCTGAGTTATGGAGTATTTTTTAAGGCAACCAAGTGTCAATATGAGAAGCAAGGACAGAGTTGTGCAGTTGATTTAAATTTTAAAATAGGCAGAAATCTCTGGGACATAATCAGTGAATCTTGTTCACTTAGAAAGGTCTGAAGTACTGCCCTCTTCCTTCCTCTGTGTCTGTTGTGGTTTAACCCCAGCTGGCATCTAAGTACCACACAGCCACTCGCTCACTCCCCCCTGGTGGGATGGGGGAGAGACTCTGAAAAGTAGAGGCGAGAAAACTCATGGGTTGAGATAAAGACAGTTTAATAGGTAAAGCAAAAGCCATGCATGCAAGCAAAGCAAGCCAAGGAATTAATTCACTACACCCATCGGCAGGCAGGTGTTCAGCCATCTCCAGGAAAGCAGGGCTCCATCATGCATAACGGTTACTTGGGAAGACATCACTCCGAACATCCCCCCGTTCCTTCTTCTTCCCCCAGCTTTATATGCTGAGCATGATGTCATATGGTATCCCTTTGGTGTGTCCCCTCCCAACACCTTGTGCAACCCCAGCCTACTTGCTGGTGGTGTGGTGTGAGCAGCGGAAAAGGCCTTGACTCTGTGGAAGCACTGCTCAGCAATAACGAAAGCATCCCTGTATTATCAACACTGTTTTGGTCACAAATCCAAAACACAGCACTATACCAGCTACTATGACAAAAATTAACTCTATCCCAGCCAAAACCAGCACAGTGTCTCACCACAGTATCTGTGTCATTTCTCTTTGCAGAATGAGTCTCTGAAATGATCTTTCCAAGGACTTTAGGTCATGTTGATTCCTTGTGTAATATTCTCCCCAGTGGCAGCCCTTCAGCTGAAATACAGGTTGGACTGGGTGCTCTGAGCTTAATAAGCATCTTTATGGCACAGTTTGCAAAATTATTTACTACCCGAGATGATTGCTGTAACGTGTGCTTTGTTCACTAATAACTCAGTTGTGTTTTATCCCTGCTTAGTCTTATAAAGGAGGAAAGCTTGATCCCTTTATATCCCCCTGAAGGCAGAAATGAGATGCATCTTAGAGAGCTGCTAGAGTTACATGAGTTTAAGGGAGCTCTTCCTAATGCTGTTTTAGGAGAAGAGACTAAATGAAGGTCTGGTCCCTTTCTCAAAGCAGAGATGGCAGAACACAGATGGGCAGGCCTGGCACACACCAGGAAGTTTGAACCAGTCATTTATCCATGGCATTTTGTAAACCTTTGGATGACAAATACCATAGATCCACTGCTGGTATCCTTGAAGTCAACAGGGATTTTTCTATGGGCTTCAACTAGGCCAAGATTACACCGGTGTTATTTTATGTTTTGGTGTTACTTGAAGGGAAAAAAGTGTTCTTTCTTAATTGCTTCATGCTTTCTCCAATAAGAAAATGTAACATAATGAAAAGAATTGCAGCTTTTACGGCATAAATGAGAAGCAAGCAAGAATGAACAAAAGAAAGAGGAGCTGCAATTTTCAGTGTCCTTGTCTTTTCTAAGAAGCAAATCTGTCTTCATACAGTGATGTCCTTGCTCACTGCAGATAGCTCTTGTTCGTTTCTGTAGCTGAATATCTTCGAACTTCTTCATGGTGTATTTTAATTCATGTACTTTGTTAGCAAAGGAAGAAATTTTGTTCAAGCTTAGAATACTAGAGATAAACTTATTTTGTAAATAATTTACAATATATATTAAATAATTATATATAATAATAAATGATATAATAATAAATAACAAATATATGTTATAATATTATATATAATATATAATATATAAATAATAACAGTCTGAAAATTAGTGACATTTACAGATCTAATGTGTACAATTGTTTGCTTTGGGTGGTAACCCATCGCTTCTCTCTTCTGTTTCTTTTGTCCTATTTTTCCCTTGAAAATGATTGTTGGAGTCTCGTAACTCAGAAGCAAAGAATTTTTCACTATTCTTAGTGTCTTGCAAAAACACTTTTTCTTTGAAAACCTTTGTATTTTATGCAGTAAAGAGTGTAATTCTTTTAAGTTTTCAGATGCGATTTCCCTACCTTGCAGAGTATCTTTATACGTTATTTTGTGCCTTTATCTTTTTCCTCTCTGCTTTCATTTATCATGACTTTAGAATTATTAAAACCCTGCAATTCCTTCTCATATTTTCTCTAAAATAATATCTATCTTAATAGTATAGTATAAATGTGTGTCTGTAGTGCAAGAAACACTGCTAATTTGTAATATAGCTATTAATAGCATCATAAAAAGCTGCTAGGAAGAATGAACTTTCTGTACCATTTCAGAAGGATTTATTAGTAATTCTCTAGTATGTGGAACTGAGCTTTATTTTCTTTAACTAGAAAACATTATCTTAATAATAAGATTGAAAAATAGTTACTTGAAATTCTGTTATTTGAACTTTCCTGCTACACATACAGTATGAGTTACCTTCCCTTGGGTCCAAAGTAAAGTTCAAACTTCATATATGTAATTCTAATATTTACTCTTGGCTCAAAAATTATTTTAATTGAGTGTTAATTAATAGAATGTCTGCTCTCAGAGTTGGAGAGATAGCAACAACAGATTTCAGTCACGTCCACTGAACTTTGTCTCCTCCACATTGGGAGAAGGGGAATGGGAGGCTGTGTTGACAATGACAGCTGACAATCAGGGGTCTGACAAATCTATACTGACCTTAACGGTTCTCTCTGGATACTACTGGCTGTAAGGCACTATTGAGCAGTGCAAGAAGCCCTATAGGTACAGGACTGGAACACCTTTTCTACAGGCTAACATTAGAGGATTGAACATCTTCTTTGTGATTGTTCACACAGTCAGTCACTTAGTTGCTTAGTTCTTTTCATCTGTTCCAATTCTCTTTCCCAGTGACTGAAGTGGCAAGCCAAATGGACATTCCCTGGCTGTGGTTCAACACAGGTAACACAGAAACGAGTCCTAAAAGTGGTTTAGTATTATCAAAGGATGTATGAGCACATACCAAGTACATGGTTCATGCCTCAGTAATTATATGGAAAAGAATATATGGTTATATATCACGGATTTCATTACACTCCAAAGCAATTTCTCCTTTCCACTTCCTGAGTCCACAACAGATTCTGAACAGGTACATTATGTTATGTTTACTACATGTAAGTGTTTTAATAATTTATATTCCATTTTGTAATACTAGTGAGGTCTTCTGTTGGAAGTTGCTTAAGTGTAAATAGAGAAACATTATGACATTCTTCCTCCTCCCCCATTTTAAAATAAAAATGATAATCAAGCCTGGGACAACTTAGCAGCAATTAAAGCTTACCTTCCTGAGACAAATCAAAATGCACATGAAAATTAGGTGTGACCCTTAGGTTATGACAGCTTAATAGTATAGCCCAGTATTGTGCTTAGGGGTGGCCTATTTACAACATTCATTATTTGTCTCTTCTAACCTGACATCTTGTTTATGTAACTGACTCTTTCTTTGCTGCATGGTTCCATGGATTTTCATACTGATTCCATTTTCTTGCCTACAACAACTAAACTTTAGTTGCTTTAGACCAATTTTCAGTAAATGTTCATAGTACTATGCATCCATTTCCTCACAGATACTGGAAATCATTAACACGTTTGCTGATGGCTGAATTCTGAATAGTGAGCATAGCAAGAGTTCAAATGGAGTGACAGTGTAATGCACTACCACACTGCATACCAGCATGGCCACCCAGTTAAGTTTTTTATCTTATCATCACTGTTTGTGTATATATTTACTGAAATTGTGTATGCTTTTTATACTGTGTGCAGATTGTAAATGAGCTACATGCTCATTCCCCCTGAGCTGGGAGACAGGGATGGAAAGCATGATAAACCCCCCTTAATCTAGGAAGAAGCAGTTAAT
>VZTL01038770.1:401-15048 GCA_013400535.1 Scopus umbretta
CTAAGTCAGATAAAACACTGTTTAAAGAGGCACACAAGGGCCTTTCACACCTATTCTCCCTGAAAATGTTTCAGAGACAAAACAGACCTTGCACTAAGCAGGAGAAATGTAGAATGTTGTGACATTGTGAGTGACTAAAAATAGCACATCATGGGAACTTGGGGGTTTTTTTCCCATGTCTGGTAAAATGAGAGAAAAGTAATCCTAAACATGCTGCCCTGTTTTACACAGGACTAGATCTCAGCCCTGAGATATAGCCATGAACTTTCAAATCCCACACACAGGTTCTCATAAGATGCAAAAAAAACCCTCAAACATATTTTAGGTCTTTGGTTTTGCTTTTGGGTTTTTTTCTGCCTTGGTACTGTCGACTGACTCCCATGTAAAGAATAACCTTACATTCTATCTTCTTTGCAGAAAAAGTGATCTCCTCATTCTCAAATAATTTTACAGGAAAACAGGTTTTCATACATGTTTTGTACTTGGCTTTTTCAACATCTCAGCCCTGAGATATGCACATGAAAAGATCTTCATGATGCTATCTCGATCTGCTCCCAGTTAACAGCCTTAGCGAAATCCTGCCCTGCTGAACTCAGAGGCATTTTAAGGTAGATTGCTGTAGCATTGGACTCCTTACCAATTTCCAGGGACAGCCTAGAGAAATCTAGCAACATATGTTTCACTTTGAATCTAATGGATGAAAAGTGGTGGAGGGCAGACTCGTATCTCCGGCTTCCCGCTTGCTGCTGCAGCTCTATTTACCAGTTCTACAGTGGACACTTTTTAGGCACCATGCAATGCCAGCTGAAGGTTACCACAGTAAAGCAGCAAAAACGGTGAGGACTACAAAGTCATTGGCAGTTTATTTTAATGCAGCTGGAAAGAGCAACTTCTGCTTTTATTATCCTTTGTATTTGGCAAAGGTTAGAGTTTATCTGAGTTTCACAAGCTGCCAAAATGCTGAGTAGATCCTGCCATTGTCTCAGTGAACACTGAGTTGCATATTAATTGAAGATCTAAGGCTCTACATCAAACAATAAAGTGTAACCAAATATTGCAGACCTGGAATATGAATGTCTCTGGAGCTAGATGGGACTGTTTGATTTAACAAGACCCTTTAAATGTTTCCTACAGAAATGCTGCTAAATCCTTTGAAACTTTGACAGTGTTTTGCTACTAGCTGCAGTTAAAAATTATTTTCTGGATGTCAGTCCAGCCTGCTTACCTTGTAGTCATATCCAAATGACCTGTGTTAGGAACAGCCCCATCATCCCAACTCCTAGGGCTGCTTGAGACGACACACGTCATGGAGATTAAACACCTCACCTCCCACAAGGCCTATTGATCACACCTGTAGGCACATTCTTACCTTACTGCTTCCTAATTAAAGGACAAATAAGATGAGGGTCATGAGAGGACCTGCCTATCTCATCCTTCCAGGAAGTGTATGAGTGTTGCAAGGGCAGAAAACAGCCGCCAATGGAGGAAACCTAAACCAGTAAAGTGACATTTGTGCACTTCTTGAATAAACAGGTGAATTCAGTCACACTGTAATGCAGTAAGAATTTCTATCAGCCACAAATAGGAAGACACCTCCTGGATGTCATTTAATATATACATATACATAAAATAGAAGGAGGCAGACAGAACTGAGCATATACCCAATATGAGATACTAGTAATATAATGTCTATTACTAGAGGTGGAAATCAGGAATAATGCCAAGGAATTTCATGGATTCGAATCCACATAAAAACAGACCTGCTGATGATTACAACATATTTGAGTTGCAGAAATTGTTCTAAGCAGTTTATCGGGATAGGTTTATTATTTTATGGAAATTTCCATCTGATCTGGGTCCAGCTTTGCTGCTTAGTCCTTCTTTTATAGTGGGCCTGATCTAAAACACAAAATTCCAGCATTTATAAGTTTACATGTTTAGGTATGACCCCTCTCTTGCGTAATTTGTTTGTCCAGGGAAACACTGTGAATCAAATCACAGCTTCAACAATGTAGAGGTAACTGGCAATAGACAATATCATTGTGGCTAATTAAGTCCCTTGCTTTAGAAGTAGAGCCACAAATACAGGTTACAGTGTGGATATGGTATCTTAATTGTATAGTCAATAACTACATCCCTTTCTGGATCTGACTGCATCTGACTGCCCTATGTATATTATGTGCATAGGATATTTTGCCAAGAAAATCCCTACACATAATTTTTCTCAATATATTTGTAATGCAAAAGGTAAATAGTGCACAGATGCAGAAGACTTGCAAGTATAAGTGATTAATGATAACATATGTAGTTTTAATGGACCTTCTTTTAATGGAGAATGGATTATCATCTGCAGCACACACTGCTGTAATTTTAGATGTGGTCCAAAAGTCTAGGAATCAGACATTCGGGTAGGAAACAGCTTAAAGTACCAAGTATCTGCCATAATTTTAGACTTCCAATGCTGTAAACTGCAGCCAGGAAAATTTGCATCTCAGGGTTGGATATCATCCAGAGGAGATCTTCAGGCTCCTACCACTTCTCACAGACTCACCATAGCAACTTCCATCTCCACCTCATCCATACAGCTGACTGTTTTCCTTCTGCCCCATACTTTGGGGATGCACTCATGGGTACTTCCAGTAAATACGCAGGGCAACCGACTCTTAAGATTGCAAAGAAATTATTGGTGAACTAAAAGATGATAAGGCTCTATTTCCATATTCAGTAGACAGACTTTAAGTAACTTAGGTTTCTTGAGTTTCTTTTATTTCTTTTCTCTTGGGCATATAACTGATGCATAATAAAGACTTTGTCCTACAGCCACTGGAGCCAGAACAAAGAGATCATGGTTCTGAAAAGTCATTTATTACCAAGTGCCTCCTCTATATAGTTAAACACACATAAAACCTGTAATTCTAAGAGGTAGCAATAACAAAAAAAATGCAGTGAGATAAGGGAGGCAAGTTCAGTGAGATAAGATCTGCTTTATATAAAAAACCCTACATCTTTCTTCTGTCAGTGTAGCAAAAATTATTTTGACTGTTGTCTATATTTCACCTAATTCTTCCAAATGCTGTTTTACTTCATAGCTACTATTTACACACACTAATGTTTGACATGCTATATGTTATAAATAAATCATATTTAGTGCTGTTGTTAGAATGTTAAGTTCCATAAACAAGAACATGTGTTCAAGAGCAACACATCTCAAGGAAAAAGTTATAATATAAAACTGAGTGCCTAAGGTAAAAGATACTATTTGTGACTTACCTACCTGCTCAGAGGTTACTAACAATCCCCACCCTGCTTCAATGTCTAACAATAAAAGAGTGCTTCCTAGGTAGTTCTTCCAAGATAAATTACAACTTCAAAGGAAAGCGTAGCTCCATTCACAAAATGGGCCACCAATGAGAGCTGTCGGATAGAAGGAAACATAGCAAGCAAGAAGCATGGAAAAATGGAAAGCAAATTTACTGAGATCTCCTTTACGATATAGAAAGGAGAACTTCCACCTTTTCTCATGGAGAACTTTATAGCCTTGCTTTTCTAACACCAGATACAGAAGCTTCAGTATCAAAACAAACAAACAAACAAACAAACAAACAAAACAAAGAGAAAAGAAAAAGCCATGCAAAGATTACAGAATTTTTTTTATTTTTTTTATTATTAATTTTTTTTTTTTAATTTTTTCAGAGGTTGTTATGCACAGTGCAAAGCCAACTGTAACTTAAAATCTCTTACAAAGCTGCACCTATGTATTGCCACATATAATACAAATAAGGAATAGAATAGACTGTATTTAACCTCCACTATTTTTTTTATCTCCTTATTCACCACTGAATTCATTCAGTCCTGATCTTCCAGTCACATAACTTCAGAGCAATTAGTTGTGTACTGGAACCCCCTCTTCCACTCATCTATCATGGTTTAACCCCTGTGGCAACCAAGGACCACACAGCCACTCACTTACTCCCCCCACAGTGGGAAAGGAGAGAGAATCAGAAAAGTAAAAGTGAGAAAACTGGTGGGTTGAAATAAAGACAATTTACTAGGAAAGGCAAAAGCCACACACACAAGCAAAACAAAACGAGGAATTCATTCACTACTTCCCATCGGCAGGCAGGTATTCAGTCATCTCCAGGAAAGCAGGGCTCCAACATGTGTGATGGTTACTTGGAAAGACAAATGCCATCATTCTAAATGTCCTCCCCTTCCTTCTCCTTCCCCCAGCTCTATACGCTGAGCATGACGTCATATGGTATGGAATATCCCTTGGGTGAGTTGGGGCCAGCTGTCCCAGCTGTGTCCTCTCCCGACTCCTTGTGCACCCCCAGCCTGCTTGCTGGTGGGGTGGGGGGAGGAGCAGAAAAGGCCTTGACTCTCTGTGAGCACTGGTCAGCGGTAATGAAAACATCCTTGTATTATCAACACTGTTTCCAGCACAAATCCAAGACATCACTCCATGTTAGCTACTAGGAAGAAAATTGACTCTATCCCAGCCAAAAGCAGCACATCTCCAAAAAAGAGTGAATTGTTCAGCCAGTTTGGAGACAATGGTTACATAGGAGCCCCACTTGCACAAATCTGCATTCTATATATTAGCTGTTCTTCAGACATTGTTTTCTTTCTTCCATCAGTTTGCTTGCAAAACACACCAAAAGTGCCTCCCACTCTTGTGTACAGCCAAATAGTGTATCTGGGTCTTTTCAAAGAGGTGGCCACCCTTACTTAATTACCTATGCAGTTACACAAGCTGAGCTAATAGGCTAATTTCCCATGTCACACTGCAAACTCATCTGTAGAAGAGATCAGTCTGCTGATCTAAATAGCTGGTGCACTTTGCCTGTCTTCTAACAACTGGTGGACAGAGAATATACAGCAGTCACAGTTTTTTAAAATTCTTCATTTATTGCCAGTTGCCATACAGTACTGTTTTCAATGCTCCCCTACCAAACTCGCACACATGGGCACAGGACATTCACTATAGAGTGTGGTAATAGTGTTGCATTTTAGGTTTGTAATACCAGCCATTTGTCTGGCAGCACAGTCCATACTGTTTTCTCATCCTAAATCTAGAAGGCTGAGAAGTTGAGTCTATCAGTTCAAAATTAAATGTGGATCTGCAGGACTCCCCTAGTTTCTCTGCAGCCACATATGCAGCACTGGAATATCCAGCTTGCTTGTTTCATTGTATTTCCTCCCAAAGGGGAGCTCTAAAGGGACATTTCTTTGGCTGCTGAATGCCCTGTATTTTCTCTCTTCACTAATCATGCATACTGTGCAATGTGGAGTTTGAACTGCTAAGCATAGTGTGATTCACTTTCTTATGTGAAAAAAAAGGCAGGACTGTTGCACTTCACATCAAAATCAGCGAGTTTGTAACTGCTGGGACTTTCAATGATTGATGAGAGCTTTGGCATAGTTTCTGTTTGGAAAAGAGGGCTTTGAACTGGTGGATGAAATACGAAGAGGAGAAACTTACATAATGGGCCCATCTCCCCTAATCTCCTCACCAAAGAATACACAAGGAAGAAAAACAAGGAGTCCCTTGTAACCCTTGCAGTGACAAGCGCCTCGTTTAATGTATTCAGTTACTTATTAGTAGGCCAATATAAATCTAGCACAACAGTGTGCAAAGTCAGCAGGGGGGCTGAATCCTGATGTTATTTTTCCCACCGCTGAATAAATGATCCCAACTTCAGAAGCTCATCCTCATTAGTATGTATGAAATGAGTGGAATAAGCACTGGGAGATTTATATTGTTCTATATTCAATTTAATTAATAAGAGATGGTGCCGATTTCTGGAGGAAAGAGGCAGTGTCCATAGATTCCTGTGCACCTTTCATTGTTATTAGTGATATAAATCTACCACAGCATGGAGACCTTAAAAAGTGCCCTCATCATTTTCTAATCCTACTGACATTCATTAACTAGACATTTTAGCAACCTGCATATTATAATCTGCCGCCACCATTAAGGTCACTGTAAAGTTTTCATTATAAGGCCCCTATTTACAAGGTTTTATAACTCTGCTGGAAAACTTAATGCCAGCCAAGGATTACCTTTTGCAGTAGTCTTGTCTATTTTAAAATTCTGGACAGGCCAAAACAAAAAAACAACCCAGCATAAGTGCCATTAAAAAACAAGAAAAAAAAAAAAAAACAACCCAGCATAAGTGCCATTAAAAAACAAGAAAAAAAAAAAAAAACAAAAAAACAACCCAAACAAAAAAGCCCCAAACAAACCATTTATCCATTGGTGTCAGACACTCCTTTGAGAGCAAACAGTACAGGTAAAGTCACTGTGAAACCAGTTCCGAAGAGGCAGGAATGGGATATTAATTTCATTGTCATGAAGTAGACTGTAGGACAAGGTGGTTTGTATGTTTTATCTGACATATACAAAGACCAAGACAAAATCTGGATTTAGACTTGAAATTCAGTGTTTCACCATATTGAGGTCAGCTAGAGTTTTGCCATTGACTCCAGTGAGACCAAAAATTGAACAGACTTTCCAGTTTAATGCCTATATTATTTTACTTTATTTATTTTATTTTACAGTTATGGTCTTCTGAATTTTCTGTTTTTATGGCATTAGGAGGCATGGTTACAAACTGGTTAATATTATGGATTTTGCATCTCGGGTGATGTTCTGGTCCCATGAAAGACAGTGACAAAACTCCAAAGACTTCTGTAAGGCCACTTCTTTACCCCAAGCACTTTAGCCCACATCATAGCAAGCTCACTTATAAATCTACTTTGTTCTTTATTCAACTGAACATCCAAATTAAATATTTCAATAAAATACAGGCCCAAGAAAAAAATTAATATTCTTAAATCAAATTTTATTTGTGTCTTTGACATAGGATGTAAGTAGATATTAAAATGCATGTACATTTTCTGCTGTTTTTCTGTGAACACTAATGCATATTCCACACAGGGCTGAATGTAAAATCCAAGCAACACCCACTGGAAGTCCCTGCCTAAAGTGAGGAATAACGTTGTCTTCAGGACAGCCCAAATAGTTAGTCACCAAGAATATTGCTATAAATGATACCCTTGGCAATAATACGTGAATTTATTTTTCAGCTAGTGGGAGTTTCATCACTGATGGTACATAAATGAGGACGCCTGTGGTTTATTTCATGCAAGTTGATATTTTCCTCCACATTTCTTCTTCTTTATACATAGTCTTGCCACTTCTGCACCTATGAGGCATCCTTCTTTATCTATTAGACTTCCACATGTGCAATGGTAGGTACACACTAATACACTGTCTTTGGTATGGTAAGGAAAGGACAATGGTTTAACTCAGAAATCAGTTATGTCTTTCCAAGCAATGGACACCTTTCTTTCATGGTGAGTCAAACAGGCTTCTCCTAGCAGTCAGTTTCTGCATGGTCTCTTGCCCTTTCTGTTGGATCAGTGACAAATCTTCCAAAAGGCTTTCACTCACTTCCTCTCAAACTTGCTGTGATAGTATCAGGCACAGCAAAGTGACTGAAACTCACTTAGGCAGGGCTGGAATGTCTAGGCTGTGATTTACCTGGGACAGTCACACCTGGGAGCACCGGCTAGCTAATGATTGCCAGGAATGAGCAAACACAGGAAGTCTCCACTCCCCTTCCTCCATTCCCTGGTAATAGTGCAGGCTTCATTAGCAAATGCTTCTCAGCTCTAATAACCGCCAGGAAACTCCAGACTACAATCAGCCCAGAGGGAGGGTGGGGTTGTACATGGCAGTAATGCTGTTATTATTATCTTCAGATGGGCCAGAAGCTATCACCTCTGTACACAGTAAGAAACATCTAACTCCACAGCTACCTGTACTAGCTTCAGTGCAACTTCCTGTGAAGTAAAACCCTTTTAAATATAAGTACCATTGGCAGAGTACAGATAATTATCCAGAAAAATCTAGACTACTGAAATTGCATGTCCAGCATTCTTATTACTTTTCCTGGCCTAATGCAAAACAGGGAAAAGCAAAAGAGGGCCCTTTCTATGCCAGTTAATTGAACTAGTGCTAGAAACACCACCCTGTCAGTTTTCCTCTTAGGAAAAGGATTATGGACAAGCAGACAAAGGAAATTATAGAGTCATAGAATTATTAACGTTGGAAAAGACCTCTGAGATCATCTAGTCCAACCATCAACCCAAAACACCATGTCTACTAAACCATGTCCTGGAGTGCCACATCCAACACGTTTTTTGAACGTCTCCAGGGACGGTGACTTCACCACCTCCCTGGGCAGCCTGTTCCAATGCTTCACCACTCTTTCAGTAAAGAAATTTTTCATAATTTTCTAATTTTTTCCTAATTTTCCTAATTTTCTAAACCTCCCCTGGCACAACTTGAGGCCATTACNGGCCGCTGAAATACCCATTTCAGTTCTTCCTGAATAACATCTTTGCTAGATAAAGCACGCTCAGAAATCACTGAAAAGTCCCCACCAACTCCGCAGTGCCAATTCCCCACCACGTCTGGTAAAAGCCACACTGTGCCACAGACTGATGGCTCATCCCACGTACTCCCTTGGAGAGGAAACATTTTCTGCTCTTTCCTGTGAGACACCAGGGATATTAACTCTCCTGCGGTGAGGGCAGGTGCACAGGGAGATGTGTTTTCACCCGCCTCCTATTTTCGCCTTGCTCACGGGTGTGAGCCAAGAGGAGCCAAACTCCAGCCAGCCCACCCAGGGATGATGGCCTCTAGTGGCCCTGGTGCCTGTCTAGACTGATCCACCATCCAACCTGTGTCCTGGAGCACTGCTATTTCCTGGCTATCCTGTGTCACTTTTTCCACAAAGAGTTAGGTCCAGATAGCTCATCAGGCCGTGTGGGGATGTGACTGACACTGATGAGAACTGCTTTGCCAAAAGCAGGACACGTTCCTTTCTTCCCAAATACTTTGTCATGTCTTTCAACACATTTTCAGTCACTCTTCTGTATCTTAGCAGGCCATAATGTGTTTGACATTAATTTCTCCTCCAGTATGTAAAAATATTCATATTGTTTAAAAGCAAGTGTAAACCTAGAGCAAGTCAGCTTCTCATTTCTTGTTTTAATTCAGTAATCTCACAGGATTGCAGGATAAAACCTGAATAAAAGATCATTTTCCATCAGCTGCTCATTTGTCAAGGTTTAACCAATCCCATTTTTCCTATATTGTTTTACTGTATCTTACTAAATTTTTGCTTCACATACAGACTATTTGCTTTCCTCTCTCTTTGGTCCTCTTTCTTTCTTTCTCCTTTCCCCCATCTCATCGCTCTGGTTTCCCTCCCTCTCCCCCACTGCACACTCCACAAATTTTCTCAGCTGAAGCCTTCTTCTAGTCTCTTCTATTTTGTCCTGGCTGCTCTTTTACCCTCTGTTCTTCTCCTTCCTCTTTTTTTCTGTCTGTCAGTCGTAGACCTTTTTTTCCCCACTGCCATCAATTTGGGGGTTAAAAAAAAAAAAAAAAAAAATAGTCGTCAGCTGGATGAGATTTAATGTTATGAATTAAAGTGTGTGTGTTGGGGAGGAGGATGGAATAAAGCTTCTTTCTTTCAGATACTGAAACCATGAAAGGTTTCTCTTTGGTAATATTGTATTGCCTGGCAATTCCACTTACTGAGTGTTCCTAAGGGCTCAGTTCAACTGAAGGGATACTGAAAGCAATGATTTTGACTTACTAAACTAACCACTTCTTATTATTTAAAATTGGGTTTCCTCTCAGTTTGATGCTGTAATTATACTGGAAACATTTTTATTATAATGTTGACTTCTTTCAGTGCTGCCTTTTCAGTTATGACAATTTTACACTTAGTTCCCCCATCTAAATCTGAAATGTTCATTGCTTTTTTGGGAGCCACTGCAGTGGTTCATGCTGGACCATATTTATCCACTGCACGAATACAGACAAAGCCAAAATAAATCTGTTTTCTCACTGTCTTCCTTAAGCTCTTGATCAAGGCCCTGATTTTACAGAGTTCTGATGAGAACAGAGGATTTACCCCAAGAAAACTTATGAATTTGAATTCACTTTCCAATCAAAATATATTTTGCATGTTTTTAGAGAGTCCCCATACACCTCTTCGCTTCCTGTCCAGACAGCTCAGTAGTTAGTGTCAAACCTTAATCATATAAAGAGAAACAGCAGCTGAGAGACATATTTTGTTCTGTTCAGTTCCTCACTGTACTCAGAAAGGATGCAACATCTAAGCACAATGCTGGGAAAGCTGAGGGAGGGAGGGCAGCAGATTTCTGAAATAATAAACTAAAAATGTAGAGCATAATACTTGAAACTAAACCACCATGAAGTAACTGAAGAGCATACTGTCTTCTGCCATAGTAAAACTGATGGGGAAGAAACCCTGAAAACTCTTTTCAGATGCTCTCTCTATAGTGTCTGATTAATTTTCCTCTCAGACACTCTAACTAGAAAAGGCTAATGTGAGATCATCAACACCCAATGTGCGAAGAAAGTAAGCTTCCCTTTATGGAAAATCCAATAGAGTTCAACAGCAAATAATTTTTCTAGTGACTTAAACAACTGCTTATGCAATACAACAGATCAGTTATATTCCTGTTGTGGAGCTCTATAGGCTAGTTAAAAATTACCATACACTCCTTTCCTGGTGAAATTTGACAAAACAGATCATCAGTAGGTGAAATCGATATGGATGCACTAACATTAGGAAGATGAAGTTAATTTACACCAGAGGAGGATCTGGCCCATGTGTGTTTAGAGTAATTTGATAATGAATCTCTGCAAATTTCTATTGGTTTAAACAACTGTTAAATTCTACATCACCTTCCCATATTGATCTTCCATGCCCTGTTGTTTTGTTTTTTTAATAGGGAACCAGTCCCTTCACCATATGGTCCAGCCGCTATTCACAGTACTCTGCTTATTTCACCATCATGTAACACTCTCCTCTTCTGGGAACTAGATGACACAGTGACATGTGAATGTTGCTCACAGCGCAACATGAATTTCTGCTGATTTTTCTGGCACAGTACAGCAGGGGCTGACCAGGGCAGCCTCCTGCATAAAACATCTGCTCCACAGCCTTGTTTGCCTTCCCAAGTCTTCCATAGTTGTAAAGACCAACCTGCACAGAACTGGCACAGAGAGACACTCTTTGGGTGCACACGCAGAGGCAAATCCTTCAGTGGAGTCCCTGGAATTTCTAGTGAATATTTCAAGCTGCTTTCCTGAACTTTGAATACTTTGGGTATCCCTACTTAGCACATCCCAGGTCAGCCTATGGTCATCTGGGCATCCATTTCGCAGATGTATGAACAAAGTGACTGAGAAAAGCGAACCCATATATGCCATCCAGCAACCTAAAAATGTGGTACTTCTAGTAAAGTCCTTAGTTATGGAAGGAATTTTGCAGGGCTTCACCAACCACTAAAAATCACATCCATGGAGGAAACTCATGGCCTATCTGTTTTTAATGTAATCTCATATTACATGTTTACAGTGGTCTGTAAAATGTCTAACACTCATAATTTTAAACAATGAGCCTGACTTTGCAGGAGTGAATTGGGCAGAAGACCCATTGCCATTTTACTTTAAGAGACTGAGAGTTGGGTCTGTGTTGGTTTTTACAAGTGTTCTTTCCCTTAGCTGCAGCGTGCACAAGAACAGCTATGAGCTGATTAAAAACTGCCAACTTTCAACCACATTTTCAGAGTACAGCTGAGTTTGGTGAATTCCT
Source organism: Scopus umbretta (assembly GCA_013400535.1). NCBI lineage: Eukaryota > Metazoa > Chordata > Aves > Pelecaniformes > Scopidae > Scopus > Scopus umbretta. Next base: position 12,110 of record VZTL01038770.1, read on the forward strand.
CTGAAGCGATTACAAGAAAGATCTTATTTTTCTCTGTGTAGGAGTAATTACTTTGCCAGGCATTCAACAATGTTGTCTTGACAAAAATCATATCTACAGTTTGATGAGCTTGCACTGTTGCTGTAAAATTAACGAAGTCAATAATTCTTTACATTAAGATGTCCCTGCACTCAACATTTTGCTTTTATTTGAGGTGAGATTTATCCCCTTAGGTAAAGGCATCTCCTCTGATGCCAGAATGGAAGATGTGAAAAAGAAGTTACAACCCCTCCTAAGATTACAGGCTTTGAGTGCCTCCTGGACATGTAAACCACATTGTGCTTTCCATGGGGCAAATCCCTCTAGTGTTTCTCAGACAGCTGTCAAAATCCTCAGCTCTGCCACTCTTGTGTGTTGTTTCTTGTCAGCATAAAACTCTGCTGCACTTTGAACCTTTGAAATAGGGGCAAGAATGAACTGAACTGAATCTAACAATAACAACTGATAGAGAAATTGGGGAACATTGCACAGGTTATTCTGACGTGGGGAGATAATGTGTGGGGATATGTTGAACAACAAGGTGCCATTGCAGCCCCGCAGTGTCCCAGCTCCTCAGAGCTGTATCTAACAGGATGCCGTTCCGACAATCACTTGGCTCTGGGAATTTGGTAGAGTAGAAAATATATACGTATACTGTGTGGGGCTCAGCATGCCAGTTGGCATCACACTTCACAGAACCCAACTGAAAGAAGTCAGCTGCTGCCAGTGAAGGAGACCCAAGTGCCCTTCTTCCATACAGGTCAGATGTCCCACAAACTTCAAGCCAACATATTTCATATGTGATTAGGAAGGGGGGATAGATGTAACATTTTCATACAAACTCAAGTCAAATCTTTGGTGGAGACCTACTCTGAAGAGGAGATAGAGAGAGCTGGAGAACTTCTCCATAGCTTATGTGAAATTGTTCAGATAAGACTTTTAAAATGCACAGCTCCATGGAGACCTCACCAAGAATTCCTGACTGGAAAACCCACTGCACTCTACCTCTGCAGCTACCAAAAAGCAGCCAGTGAAAAAAAATATGTCTTTTCCCATCAATAAGGGTAGTAATTCCCTTTCCCAAGTCAGTATGAGTAGCCCACAGTTGTTAACTAGTCTAGGCAAACCAAGTAAGATTGTGTCTGTTTTCAGAAGAACTGACAGCATAGAGAATTGAGATTGATATTAAAGTTCCATGAAAATAGCCTAAAAAACTTGGTGGGAGAGAACAGATGAGGAGAACAGTTGACTAGACTGGGCACTGAAAGGGAACAAGGAGCCAGGTAAAAGAAAAGAGGGTGTTTTTTTAAGCCATGAAGACACATCTGACTTCGCAGATCGATTCTAGTGCATTAAGAGCAGAAGAAGCAGTAAGGGAATGAAGGACAGAAAAGCAGACTTTCATTTTGGCAGAAGGCTAAATGAAAAAGGGCTAAAATGTGTGATTTAAGTGAAGAAATTAGGCAGTGCAGGCTTGGAAATGAAAGACAGAGAAAGAAAGTCAATGAATGGAAAACACTTTTGTGAAAGAACCTGAATATAAAACTTCTAGCAACTGATGCCTTAACTAGCACCAGTGTCTGGAAAATAGTATTTTTTAGTGCTTTCTGCTTCTTGCAGAACTTTCATAATATAAAAATCTGGTCTGTGTTTTTCAAAACCCTAAATACTGGGGGGAAAAAAAGAAGTTCTGTCAGGGAGCATTTTTTGATTAATGAAGAAACACAAGTGTAAAATAAACCATTCAGTATTGCGGAAATATTTGTGAAGTATCTGAAGCACACAGTAAGGGCCCAATCTAGATCTGCTTACAGTTCAAACCCACACCAAAGTCAGTGGAAGTTTTGAACACCTCAGAATGCATGTAGTGATTGAGCATAATGTAATGATTGAATGTCAGCCTTTGGTATTGCTGAATGGGTATTTCCCACAAATCCTGACTGCATTCAGTCCCTGTTCTCATTTCCTGACAGAGGAAGAAGTACCATGAGATGATCGGGGGCCTCTTTGTGGAAAAGGGGTTAGGGGTCTTGGCAAATCAAGGTACATTCATCTGGTTTACCCCCCTGACACACGCTTGGGTACCCAGAAATTATTTGTACCAGTTCAGTTTCTCTAATTGCTTTCAGATCTAGGGTAAGTTTGTTTCACTAAAATTTATCTGTCCCCAGCAATTATTCTGTTTAGTGCAGAACTCGCTTCTGTTTTAGATTTTCAGGGAAAGAAAATATATATTAAGTCTCAGTTCCTTTGGTTAGAAAATTACCCTAAGTATACATTCAGTTTAAACTGTCTAAAAGGAAAGAAGAACCTTTTCCTTGATACAGATGAATGTTTTCCCTTGTAATCTAACAACTAGAAATTGAATGAATGTGTGTGCAATTTTAGATCCCAAATCAAATACCAAACCAAAACCAATTTCTCAGAGTCCTTTCATTATCTGAAAATAAGAGGCAGCAAAACAGCTCTCATAAACAAGTAATTATTTTAATTTTAATGCCACACTTCGTGGCCGGACGGCAAATCCCCCAGTCGCAGTCTGTCCTTCCACTTATCTGGTTTGAAAAAACCCCGTATAAATCATGTTAAAGCAATTGCACATGTAAATGAATCCTCCGGAAACCAGATACTTTCGCGCCGAAATAACCGGAGGCTCTCCTCGCAGCGCGACTCCGGCGAGATCTAGAGGGTGGAAATTACTGCTAAAACTCCCGGGGGATTGCCTGCCGCCGCCAAAGGAACGTGCACGCGGACTTCCAGCTCACCGACTTTGGGCTGCTTTGTCGGGTTTATACCGCGGCCCGCTCCCGCAGCTTGTCCGCCCGGCCCCCGACACTCTGGGAGGTCAGCGGGGGGCGGGGGGCGCCCCAGGGGCGCGAAGGGGCGGACCCGCGGGCGGTGGGGACCGGCCCCACGGCGGC
>VZTL01038770.1:17007-35951 GCA_013400535.1 Scopus umbretta
GCTCGGGCAGCCCCCCCGGGGCCGGCTGAGGGTCAGCACCGCCCCGCCGCTCCGCCGCCGGGGAGGGCGGCGAAAAGTTTGGGTCTCCTTCGCCCGGCGTGGAGAAAGTACCTGCTTCTTGCGGGGGCTCGGCCGTCCCACCGCCCCTTCCTTCCTGCCCTCGGGGGGCGTTTCCCGGGGGTGGCTCCGGCCGGCGGGCGGGGGAAGCGGGGCTGAGGCCGGAGCGCGGTCAGTCGCCGCGGAGATGCCCGTGTGGTCGCCGCCTCTGTCCTGCCTGGCTCTTCCCTGGGTGAGTGGCAAGGCGGTAACTGCGGGGTTTCCCTTAGGCAAAGGGCTCTGTCTTTTCCTAACCGTGGCCGCTTGTTCAGAGGGAAATTTGTTCTCCTCTTCCTCTCCCGAGCTCGTTGCCGCTTTTGAAGTTTGTAAACATGCGCGTTTGTGCCGGCGTCTGTGCAGCGCCGATGTCTAGCTGCTGTAGACGGAAAATTATTTCGCTACTGGATCGGCAAAAATACAGGCTTTAGTCAGCTCTGTTGATAAATTGCAAAAGACGCTAATTCCTGACTCCGCAAGGTGAATGCATGATCTTCCAAAGGGCCGCACACGGCTTGCAGGTGGTGTAAATAACAAAGAGATAAATCTCCACAACATTTTCCGTCACAAGGCTGTGTGCGGTGGCTTACTGTTTGACGTAGGTTCTGCTAACTTTTGTTTAGTATCATCCAGCAACAGTATTAATTATTAAGCTAACCTCAAAGGTAGTAGCTAGAGGCGTGATTTTCCCCACTGTCTTTGCAAAAATTAGTTCAGTGACTGCTTTTGGTCTGCATTCATTTAATCTCAGTGTTATCCAGTGAGCCATTCTCATGCCAGTAATCTTTACTTGGCGGGTAAATCCTTTGGCATCAATGTGAGAAAGTCCAGCAGAGTCAGGCTCTTTTAATCGCAGAACTCGTGGAGATTTTGAGGAGTCTATGGCATTTCTCTGAAGTAGGATTTATGCAGCTGTTATCGTGTTCAGGGCTTCCTTTGCCATTTGTTTTCAGACCAGAAAAGCAGAATGATCTTGCTGGGGTTTTTTTTTTTTGGGGGGGGGGGGGGGGTTTGGGGGGTTTTGGTTTTGGTTTTTTGTTTTGTTTGTTTGTTTATTTATTTATTTATTTAAATGAGACTAATCTAGTGCATTGTGAGAAAATTTGGGTCTGCTCCAGCAAAGCCCTTTCTTCAGGGGATTGCCTTGTACATGGTTGAAAGCAAATAATAGCTTCGGTAAGATCGGGAAGGTTTGTCACTCTTAAAAAATGTACAGTTGCCAAGGCGTTTCACTGTCTAGGGTGTAATTTTACCCAAAAGGAGCCCATTTTTAATATGGTAGCTTCTCATAAGGTATAAAGCAAAGAGAATATATACTAGCTGTCTTTAAAGCCAAACAATTTCCTATGCATAAAAACGATGATCTGGGTTCTCCGACACTGTTTACTGGAGAAAATCTCTGGCTTTCATGGAAGTTTAGTTCAGGAGCAGAATGCCCAGATGAGGTTTTCTGTCTGAATGCTAAATTTATTTTAAAATAGTAAATAATACCATAAAGTATATTTGCAACATTTGCTTTTCATGTAGTAGGAATCAAATGCTTGAAGCATGGGTGAATGCTTTCAGGGAAGATGACCTGTATGGTCACAGATGTTCTATGTATTCTTAATTAGTCTACATTAAAACTGTATATTCTTAATGGCAAAACCAACCTTATCAACTGAACTCATACTTCTTGAACCGTAAAATGATTGGGCACTAACATCTATGAGAAACACAACTGGCTAACATCTCTAGGTACCTGAAGATGAAAGTGAATATTTGCCATAGTGCCCTCTTAATGTTTGTAAATAGAGGATAGAAGTTAGTGAAGTTTAAGACTGAAGAATGAGGTAGGTCGGGCTAAGGATGAGGAGTTGCCTTCATTGAATTTTTGAAAAGGAAAAAAAAAAAAAGAGAGAAGGAGAGAGATCAAATTAATGACCTGTGATAAATCCAGACTAGAACTGTTTGCATTAAAAAGGAAGTTGGTGATTGTGAACTTGATTGTGCATGTTTTGTGAAGGGAAGGGGAAATTTGTCATCTTGTTTTGAAGAGCCATACATAAATACACATGAAAGGAGTTTGCATGGTTTACAGCAGGGGAGACATAAAATGTTTTAGGATTAAATTGACCTGAGCTAATACATGCCTTGCATCCAACTTGCTTGCAAGAACACATTGTTATACTACCCAAACAAATGTTTTGTGTGTAGTACCTGATTCCTATACACTATAGCAGAGTGCTGAAAACAAACAACCGGGTAAATTCTGGAGAGTAACATTCAACTCTATTAAGTAGACACAGCATATGCTAGACCAAAGTTGAACCATGTTAAAACAGCAGTTTTCACTATCCTAATTTGGTACAGATGCTGCAGTGTTTTACCTCCTACTTTTCATTTATTGAGGAGGTAAATCTTTAGCCCTTTTCCTTCCCAGTCTCATTCACCCAAGTAAGCTTTGCTCACCCAGCAAAGCCTTGCTTGCCCAAGTAATTTTCTGAGAGTAAAGGCAGCTGCTGAAATTACTCAAATAGGGTCTTTTTTTTTTTTTTAATGTTTAAGCCCCAGTCTGAAAATACTGTTTTCTGTTGGGAATCAGTACTTGGTGAGGACCTGAAGCTGTGGTGCAAGTACCTTTGCTCTGGATCGACCTTCAGTGTTAAGTCAGACCTAGGTCTGTGTGTTACGAAGCAAGCCGCGTCTCAAATTCTGACAAGCTTTGTCTTGACAGGGCAGCAGAAAAATAAGAGGAACAAGCAATGCTTTTTACTGGTGACTATTTGAGCATTTTATGCTCATTAATTCTGTGTATCAAGATTACTCTGATGTGGGTGAGGCATACACAGAGATCATTTTGGCAGTAAGATGCAGTCAGTAGTAGCATGGAGTCCGGCTGCGGCTCAACAGCATACAGCATCCATGAACAGTGTTCAAAGGCAGAAATAGTCAGCTGGAGGAAAGCCTGGGCCAGAGCCTGAGACCCCTCTATAGGAATATTTTTATTTTCATCCTGCCGCACCAGTCTCTTGAGCGAGGAACAGCTTAGATGTGCGTAGGGTCTGTGAAGGCAGAAACTGGCTTCCCCATCTCAAGCGCAAACCTGGCAGACCGGAGTTTTGCATGTCTTTATTTTCTTTATGTGCTGTCTTGTGAGACAACTAAACCATTACTTATGGCCATGGAAATAACTGAACGTTCATGTTTTATACAGTGTTAAAGGATCTTTAACTGTCCATGGTGAATGATGCTTTGGCTTTGGGTCTTGACTGTGACACGGCAAGTATGGCAGCACAGCTCCAAGGCACTGCTTTAGGATTTAAAGGAAAGAGTGCCACCTACTGTGTTATAATTACACATATTGCATGTCCTGCGTGTCTTCTGGAGTTCCCAAGATGCTTGTTTGCCTATCCTATTTTAGCAGCTGGAAGATGAGAAAGGATTCAAAATTAAATGTGGTATGGGAACTGAGGGAGGGGGGAAAAAAAATAGAAGAGGTATGCACCTACATCATCAGGGTATTCTGGGTGTCTTTCGAGGGGATCATTGAAAGACAAGCATAGAGGCATTTGCAGTTTTTGTTGCTTCAGACTTACAAAGGCTGCTAACAGTTAACAGTGTCACCACTGGAAATAAGGAAGGGGATGAGAGATTTATGCCTCCCCCCATAAACTAATCTTACTCTCAGCTTTTATGCACCAGATTACATAAATGAGGCTGCCAGACTTATGCCCTCTGAAACCTAAAGTTTAGCTCTGGCTATAGTTTAATAAAAAAAGGAAGCAGATATCACTTTTTTTTCTTTTTTTTAAAAAAAAGGCTCTCAAAAAGGAAGAAGAAAATGAGAAAAAACCAACATGAATTATCCTGTAATTCGCTGCAAAACCTCTTGAAGTCTTTCCCAGTATAGAACTGTAGTTATTTATCAGCCAAAAGGAGGGGTGTACTACGCTCTGTGTGAATACAGAGTCATTTTTGTAGGAAAGGAATTTTTCCCCAAGCCCCGAAGTGTTTCTTTAGTGGCTGAAATAGAGATGTAAAATGAAGTAGATAAACTTGCTATTAACAGAACTGCCAGTTGCTGTATCTCTAGAGTGAAGACATATGGTAATTCGCTACATTCAGTGATGACCTTTCCTTTAAAAATATTGTTAATAATAGGCCTTTCTGTGTAGGGTATTTATACTAGATACTTGAAATTCATGTATCATGGACTACCCCATGCCATTTTGGGGTTTGTTTTTTTTATTAGCTACCGACAAAACTGCTACCAAGGAACTTTCTACAGAAATACAGTTTTACAACATTCATGCAATGCTGAAGTTACAGAGTTTCTGGGGGCAGATGCACAGCATTGCAGCACATCATGCAACATGGCAGCATATGTGCCAGCCTTTGGCTGCTTCTCCCTCACCCTCCCTAGGTAAAGCTGTGCCTTGACTGCAGGGTTATACGCTTTGTGTGACACAGGCAAAAAAAAACCCATTCCTATGCTTTTATGATCTTTGCAGCTAATTGCTTTTAGTGAAAACATGTTTATGAGAATGGAAAGAAGTAAAGAATATTTATATTATGCCTTTTCACAGTAGTCTGAGACTATCTAGTGGATGAGGACTACAGTACTGGTATTTTTACCAGATGTAATAGTGGAAGTTTGATTATGCACTTAAAAAAAAAAGGTATTCCTAGCCCTCATCAATTTTGCAATGACCCTGACAGACTCACAGGGCCTTCTAGTAATGAAAATGTGTGGAGTATATAATAGATATGGTCGGGCGTTCCAGTTCAGTGGATGGAAAAAGTACGCTTTTATATGAATCCCCGACACAATGGGAAAAACTATGTCCAAATATATTCCTGACTGCAGCAAACATTATTTCTACTTTCTTATCTTGTCCTGCTCAGCTTCACTCAGATGTTCTATATATTGAGTATTCCTACGTTTGGCTTTGATAGTCAGATGGGAAATTTGCTATGTTGGTTCCTTCACCATTGTTCATGAACATTTATCCATTACTTGCACTCGAGGCAGCCATTCATTGAAATGTTAATGAGAATTTGAACAGCTTATAGTTTTGTAGAATATTTTTTTTAGCAGTAAAAAAATTACTGTTTCGTTGATGCCTTTCAAAATCTACTTTTTATTGGTAGATTGAGATGGATTCTATGCTAATTCGTCCTGCATTCCTGAATTATGGCCTAGCTAGGCTCTGTCGCTGGGATCTTCATCTATTAATCATGGAAGCTGCTTTCTTATTCGGTTGCCATAGTTTCAGTGCCTCAGATAGTGTTGGGGTGCCTTGGGAAAGGCTTGAGATATACTTGGACTTGCAAGCCTTGCAGTTATTTTGGCAGTAGTAGAGCTTTGAAGGAACAGAGAACAGCATCCAACATTATTCAGAGTTGGATTAAAAGAGGAAACTTCTGGATATGTCTCTCTGGACCTTGTTATGTGAACGTCCAGCTGATACTTACTCCCAAGATTTGCTTTTTGTTTTGTCTTGCTGGTGAAATTGTACACTTCAGAGACTAATGGCTACCTTTACCCATTGCAAGAGCAAGAAAGGCTTTTCATTAGTTCTGCTGATAAATGGTTGGGTAAATTAGGGCATTTAAGGTTTCCTAAGCAATCCAGGTAATTTGTTTTACATTCTTTTTTAGCCTAGCTACATAAAGCATGACGTCATGTTTGAGGCTGAGTTAATGTTTATTGTTACCTTAAATTTAATAAAATTACAATAACTACCCTTTTGTTAGCTGCAGAGCAGCTTGAATTACAAAGTAGAAAAGGGGAAGTAAACTTTTTTTCAGAGCGAACTAATGCTCTTTCAGCACTGCATTGGCATTGGCAGTATTTTTTTTTAATAATGTTTCAATATCAGTTCATAAATTCAGCATTAAAACATGCATACTTTCAGTATTGCAGAGCTGAGAAGTCAGAAATAGCTTTTTTGACAAATGAGAAAAATGGTAAAGTAGTAAATAGGTGTAACACGAAAGTAGCTGGAAGACTGACTTGTCAATGTAGTGCTGAATATCAATTGTTTTGTCAGTTACACGTAATATAAAATAATGCACAAACATCTTTCACTAAGCAAATCATTGTCTCCTTTTTCCTTTCCTATTGAGAAAAAGTTTTCATCACTTCTGTGCAAGCAGGAGTAAGCCACATGTTTTAGCAGGTATTTAAATCCCATTTCTTTTGTACTTTACATTACAGTGTCTCCAGAATTAAGTGATTTCCCTCCAGTTCTAATAAAGCAATTTGGTTCTTGCACAGATAAGCTTGATACATATCTTCTGTTCACACACACAAAAAAAAAAGCTGTGAATATTCACATCAAGCAAAGAATGATGTTAAAAGCTGTGCAGTTTAGATTAAAGAATTCAGTATAATTGGAACTAATCTGGAAAATTAGCCACTTCTTTACTTTCAGATGGTTAGCTTGCATTCAAAGATGAGTTTTAAAGCCTCAGCTTGGGACTCTACTACCCAATCTTGTCAATTTTTCAAGTGAGATCAACAAGCAGATTGAGAACACGTGTCTGTTATTTGTAATCCACCCTCGGGGGCCCTACCAACTGAACAAATTGAAGTCCAGAAATTTCACATGAATTTTAAAGATGACAAAGCTTTGTTTGCTGGTAGATGCACAGAAAATCTGTATTTGTAATTTTATACTCTCATGTAGTATGGAAGTTTCTGTTTTGTAGTCTGGTTTTTGCATACTCTGTTGTGTGTGCATATTTTACATGAAATTAATCCCAGCCTTTTTCCTGTTAAGCTTACAATGTGTATGTATCTAGCAGTTTGACAGTCTGATAGAAAAAAAAATAATTTGCCCTAGTCATTTTGTAGTTCCCTTTGGAAGGGAGCTGGTGATTGTGAAAGAAAATCGTTACAGTGGAAAAATTTCTTAGGTCAAAAGCTATAGAGGTACAAATTAAGTTGTGTTTTTCTTCTCAGAATTTGTTGTAACCCATTTAGTTTCAGGTTAGGCATAGAATTGCTCTGTATAGAAATTAATTTAAGCAGTTCTGTCAGGTATGTTTGTATTTTCTTTAAGATTAATTAAGGATTTTTATTAATTCTTATTTATTTTTTACCTCTAAGATACAGAGAAGTGAATGGTAAGCGATTGTATAGTCAGTATAGAGGTCCAGTCCTGTTCCTGTTGGAGAGTAAAGAAGAATTTCTACTGAACACCTCAGCAGCAAGCCCTTACTCCATTTATAGTTCAATATAGTTCTTTCAGTTTATTTATGGTTGGTCATAAGAGTTCTTCTGCATCCCCAAACAGCTGAATTTGAATTTTAGGATCAAATGTACTAATCTCATCACAGAAAGAGAATAATAATTTCTGAGAAAGTAATTGTTATACTTGTGCCCTTACAGCAGTGTACGAAGTTTGCTTTGCAAATCTTGTGCATGTTGAATAGCATCTTACTGCCTAAATATTCCTGGAAGGCTAAAGCTTGGCTTGGGCTGCATGCTTGTGAAGGGACCTTGGAGGGAGGAAAGTTGTCCCCTCTTCAGCCTGCAGAGCTCCCTGGTGCCTGCAGCCAGTCCCCGCGTGTGGGCAGAGTACACCCCTGCCCGCCGGTCCTTTGGAGCAGGTGGACAGGGAGGACTGATGGGAGGGCAGCCGGAGCCCTGGCCCTTGCACCTGGTCTGTGTGGGAAATGCTGTGTTTGCAATCAGCATGGGCCAGGAGGATACTACTGCATCCTGTCCCAAAACACAAGAGCAAGGAAGAAGATGGGATGGGATGCCTCTGTGCCGTATGGAGCTGCTTTTCTGCTGCTTGTCCTACGCAAGAGTACAGCCCAGGTCTGTGGCCTGGTGGGAAAGTAGAGGTTGAGTCACATGAGAGTATCTTTCTTGACTAGTACTTCACTCCACAAGCATGGCTAAATGCAACCTGGTGTTTGATTCAAAATGCCTTTTCTATTATGCAGAGAGGATCACAGGCTGTTTAACTGAAATCTTGAACTTCAGGTCATAGTCTTTATAGTACTGGCTTTTCATCATAGCTCTCTAATGAAAGAAGGGCATCATTCATTAAAATCAACTTTTGCATTTAGTTCTCTGCATGAACAGAATTTGCTATTATGTATATAAACTTCTAATAGCCTTCAACCATTCCACTTCTGAATAATTTGTATTTATTAATTACAGATGCATAGCCTTTGCAATTACAACTTACTGATCCTAGCCATATTAATCAGAAATGACCACAGTTAAATTGTTTTTTTAAATTTGCTGTAGTCTGTTATAGGAAGGTGATTATATAACATATTTTTTAAGAACTGTGTCCATTTTTTTTTTATTCTTGGAAAGGAGTTAAAGAGAAGAGTCTTCTTGGGTTTTGCAAAGAATTAAGAAGACTACCTTTTTTCTAATGATTCTTTGGGATGCTTTTTTTCTCAGCCAGTGAAATTATTCTTGAATTTGAATAGGAATTTGTTTTTCTTTAAACAGAAATTAAGAACTGAATCCTTAAAGAGCTGTTGTGGGAAGAGGAAAGATTTTTGCATGAGGTACTACACTTTTTCATTATTATCTGCAAGGTGTTTCCTTTTAATTCTGTTGTAGGGAAGTTCAGCATGTTCAGATACACTGATTAATTCCGTCACGAGATGTGTATATTGTAGGGTGGTGTCGTCTTTTTTGCTTTATCCTGTTCTAAACATAAGACCTAGAGGTACTGCCAGAACACTTCCTTTCCCAAGATTTAAAAAAAAAAAAAAAAAAAAAAATCCTGTTCTGGTTCAACAGCATGTGTAGTCCAAAAGGCAAATCTAGCCAACCTGGAGCTAATAGCCTGAAGGTGTGAGATGAAGGCTGGTGGCTGACTGGCTGACTGTGAGAATAATGCATTTTTGATTTGTGAGAACATTTTTCTAGAGTACTACATACATGTGTTAAAGTATCTATTGGAGAAAGACTTTGAAAATAAAAGGCAAAGTGTGGAACAGAGCAAGTTCTCTGACACACAAATTCTAATCCCTTTTTGGTGCACCTGTTATATTTTTGACCAGCTAGTCTTGTGTTCATCTCTGTTTATGTCATAAGCTGTCTTGCATAGCTGAAATCCTGGAGGTAACACAATTTGGAAAAAAAGCCAAGTAGCATGGAACTCAAGTGTTGTTTATGTGAGAGAGGCAATTTAGCAAGGCCCTTTCTGGTAGTGTGTTGTTACAACTAAATGCTACTGATGTGCTGCAGAAGAATGGAAAATGTAGACTGTATAATGACTACTAATGTTGGAGAAGAGGTCTGTAAGAATGCTTGCATTGATTTACCTTGAATAGCAAATCAGTTCTTTAGGCAGAAGTGATTGGTAGTCTGTTTTAATTTGAAATAGGTGAAAGAATTCATTGTTGTCACAAAGAATTTAAAGAACTTTGCAAAACCTGGAGCACCTATATGGATACTTACACCACTGTTTTTTTAGAAGGACTAATCCTGACCTCCTCTTTTGTGCCAGGCTCCCAAGATCCAAATATCTAAATTCCTAGCTGTAAACTTTTATTCAAACAAGTTGCCTTAGCTTATGTGAATATGTAGTCAGAACCAATTACGTTGCTCATGTAGGTAAGTGCAGAGGAGCTGGGCCAAGGCACAAAAGTATGGGTTAGCAGGATCTAACTTTTGATCTAGTAACATCAAATAGAAAAATGAGGGCACAATTTTGCATCAAATTCCATGTCCACATTTATTTTACCAGCCATGGGATTTGTCCAGAAGAGCTAACCTCGGAGTCATTCATATTGATGACATAACTCTTGCTGACTTCAGTAGGAGTCATTAATTACTGAAATATAAAATTTTTGGAGGAAATTAACTCATGAGCAAATTAATATCAAAACCATCAAGGAGGCATTGTACTGTAATGGCATCTGTACATTGAATTGATATTTTAGCTTCAAAAAGTCTAGTATTGGAAATTTGTCAACAGTAGACTAGCATAGAACGTGTTAGTATGGGGGCTGGAGTGCTACTTCGCAGCTGTGCTGCCCACTTCTAGGGAACCATCGTATGACAGCCTGCTCTAACAACTATCCGCACTTAAAAAACAGGGTTGTGTAACAATGAACACGACACATTTACCAAAATACATTTATGGGGGGAGGGCCTTGAAGATTTCAATGGACAGAATTTACTGAGAGAGAATCCATTGCATTTTCATTACATTGCATGTCAAAGCCTGGAAGAGGGCAAGTAACTTTTCTTTCAGTTACTTATCGGCCTTAGAAATTGGTACAGATTTCAAGAGAGAAAGACCTTTTACCTTTTGACACAGTCTCTAAATGCAGGGGTACAGCTACAACTAATAGTATACTGCTCAGAGAAACAGAAGAAGAGCTAGGTCACATATTTTTGTGCTGAAAGTGAGAAATGAACCTCTCTTAAAGTTTTCCAACAGCCTGTTCAACTGGGCTATTTACGTTGTGAAACCTAATAGGAAAATGCACTGTGCTTTTTCCTTTGCATGTAGCCTGCCCTCTTGTGTTTCAAGATCTCAGTGCAGACGCTTCAGGCGTCCAGATGATAACTACGGTAGTGAAAAACATGGAACAAAAACAGGAAATGATGGACACAAGCCATGCTCTTCAAAGGCACTGATTTTGAGCGTGCGTATGTATGTTGTCTTGCTGTTTGAAGTATAAGAAGCAATATAGTTTTCAGCTTTCTTATGCAGAGACAGAGACATTAGAAAGTGGGTTAGCCAAACTGGTGTGCAGAAAAGCTCTAGGAGTGAATTTGCAGTGATGGGTAAAGGCCGTAATGCATATGATTAAAGTGAGACATGCTGCCTACACAAGGAATTGCTAACGATTCTTTCACAGCTTTCATGTCTCAGCCTTGCTTTTACAGAAAATAAATTCATGTTTAGTTTCAATGGTTGCACCATTTTGCTCAGCCCTACAGGATAGATAAGACAATAAAACTATACAAGTGCAACCAGTTGAACACAAAATAATACAATTTGCACTGAGCAGAAACTGGCTGTACATATTAGCAAAACGGTGTCCTGGGTTAACGTTCGCCTGGTATATCTTGAGCTCCTGCTCTCTTACTGTTTAGCTCTTCAGTAGTTTTAGGGAAGGGAGGCTAAAAGCACAGATTAAGTTAAGGCAAATTAGTTGGATATTTTAGAGAGAAGGGAAGATGGAAGGCGATTCCATGTCCTTTTAAACAATTTTTTTTTTCCTCCTGTTCAAACAAGAGGATAGAAATAGCTTCAGGCTATTAAATAGTTTCTGGCAGTAGTTCTAGCACTTCCCCTTGCTCTTATGAAGTATATTTTCTGTAGCTCAAAAGAGTATTTAAATATTCTCTTATGTTTAAAGAACTTCCAGAATTTAGAATTACATGAAGTTTTTGCAAGATGCAGAAAAATAGGCTGCAGCAACTATATGTTGTCCCAGTGTTTAGAAGAATAAAGAAATAGTAATTCAAGTAATTATTTTTTTTAAAGTTACATAGAAATCGGCTAGAAATGGGTTTGATGCACAAATCTAAGGCCATTTTAATTTTCAAATTTCCAATCAATTTCTTTAACTTCTTGAGAAAAAATAGCATGCATTTGGATTTGGATTTTGCCTCAGGTCAGTCCCATGTGAATTCAGTGCTTATTTTAAACCATTCCATTTGTGTCGTGCTTGAGCCTCGTGTTCTTAACAATAGTCATATTATGGATCCAGAACAACTAAAATGCAGATTCTGAAAGTGGTTCTTTTATCCATCCAAGAGTTGCTTTCGTGTTAAGGACTCAAGCCCAAGTGCTCAAGTCTTAACAAAAAGAACTTGCTAGGGTTAGCATTTGAGGGTTTTTTTTGTTGGTGGTTTTGGGGTTTTTGTTTTGTTTTGTTTCTTTACTTCAAGATACCTGCACAAAGAATTTTATATGTTTTGGAGTAATTCTGCTCCCACTCCTCCTGATCTCTGGAGAACCACACAGGCTAAGAAATCAGCAGAAGGGCACAGCTGGCTGATGAAGATGTCTATGCTCATGTGCTGATTTTGGGCCTTGTGGCTTTCAATTTGTGCCTCCCCTGAATCCATTTTGCTAGGGTACACTGGACTCCAATCTGGGGAAGACTTTTCTGAAAAGGTGGTGTATTTGTATTTATAACCTGTGATTGCTCTATGGACAGATGTTTGCTTCTGACCCCAGTCCACACTTTTGCCTTCTGCACAATCTGTACCTCAGTCTTAGATCTGCAAGCCTGCAGGTGATTTTAAGCAGAGCCTTGGTTAGAAAGCTGGTGTCAAGCAGCTGGTATTGTGTGTAGAAGAAAGGTGATGTAATCACAAATAAAGCACTCAGTTCTTCAGTGTTATCATCTGATCAGGTCTCACTTTTTTTTTAAAAAAAAGTGAGTTGTGTGTGTTTAAAATGTGTCATGGCTAGAGACTTAAACAGAAACAACTCAAATGCATACATAAATAAATAAGTCGTGCTGAAAGAGTTATGAAAGACTCCAACCTTTCTCTTCCTAGGTACACTGTGAAGGTGATGCATGGAAATTCACCTGCAAATAAAGATGTTGCCTGATTGCTTCACTCAGATCTGTTACATGCTGCTAAACCAGACTTTTCAGACCAGGCATTTGTTGATTTAGGTTTCTACTTTGTGTGAGCTAGTAATTTCAGGTTTGGAGAGTTAAGGCATCTGTCCCAAGCCTATCTCAATACTCACCAAATAGCCTGGAAAACAGGGAGGTTGTACATTGGAGAGGACGTTGGATTTTCAGTGCCACCAACACAAGGTGTAAAGAGATGGAGAATGTGTCGTAGCACCAAGTCATCTTGCTGAGAGCTGCCAGCTCCAGCTCAGGTCTTGCCAATTCAGACAAGGAAGGGTGATTTCTGCAATTCTGTGGTGAAACCGGTTGGGGTGGAACAGAGGTGCCACTGAGTGACAAGGCAGTTCATCGTAACTAGACATATTATCTTTCAAGAAATAGGTGGGATACTCCGTAAAATTATATTACACTCTCGTGATGGAACCTGTCATCTCCTAGGAACATATGCAGTATTTCCACTGACATCAACAGGTGTGAAACAAGGACACTGTCTCTGACCACAGCTTTGGTTTAGGAAACACTAGGACATCTTAAAGTCACTGCTGTCACTCTCTGCTTTAAACTCCATTGCAACTTTATCTTATAGTGTAGACTATAGAAAGATTAAACATTTTTCTGGAACATGCAAGACTAAATGGAAAATTAAAGACAACATGTCTCCCTTAACTGAAGGATAAATCCTTTTTATCAATTTAAATGAAACCCTTTTCTTGAACTGAGTACTTCATACCTAATGCGTATTTTCAGCATTAACTCAGCAGGCAAAAGACAGGAAGCTGTGTTGTCCTGCTGAAGGATACATTGGAGGAGAATCATTAATAGAGAATTTATCTACTTCAATATTTGTGGTGTCTTTGAAGTGTTAATAGTATTTGGAAAAGTTTCTATGTCAGGTTAATGCCTGCTCTGTGAGCATGTGAGAGAAATTGCAAGCAAGCTATGAATAATTTGCAGATTATTTTTTTTTTCCCATAGCAAAACCACTCAGATGGTCCAGGTTGAGGTATCACTTTATCTTGACCATATTTTTTTGACTGAAGCATCACTCAAAATATTTTAATGAAGATAACAATGTTTTTTATAGGTGCTCCCCAGTTAATTAAGATGAAGTTAAATTTATGGAGGCATATCAGTGGTTTTGATATGTGTAATCTCTCAAAAACATTGTCTCCGAAAAGATAACATCATGACTATGTAAGTCAACAAGAAACCCATAAACCTTGAAATTATTAGTGGATACAGCTGTAGTACAATACTGCTCTTGCTGGATCCCGACTACCCCCACAAGTGGTGGGACAAACACAGATATGTAGAGTAACTTTTAATGAAAAATGGTTATAGGGAGCAAGGAAAGTAACTGTAACGTCAAAGCTGAGGGGTGAAAGGTTTCTAGAAACAGAGGGATTAAGGGAATAGCTGTAGGTATATATCCATACTGGTACAGAGGGATAGCTAAACTGCTGAGGTATAGGAGGGGTAGGTAGGATGAAAATGCTGTATTGCATTGCTGTCTCTACCTTACAGACTAGCAGTGTGCCGTGGGACGATTCCTTTCTGATGAACTGTCACCATCTAAAGTATATGGGAAGCTTGGAGTGGAAAAAACAAATGGCACAGGGGAGATGCAAGTGACATCGTGTCTTTGTACAGAATTTGGTAGGTGGGGGAGGAAAAAAGCCCAGATGCGACTTTCTTCTGTCCCCACACCCTCCTCCTTGCCCCTGGAAAAATCTCATGAGACTCCTTTGACTTCTCTCACAGTTATAGTAGAGAAAAGAAGTTTGCAGCCATGAGGGAAGGGCATTGGCATTACGCTTTGCAGCTGGCTGGTCAGCTGTCTGAAACAAGTTCATGGCTTTTGGCCAGTTTCCACTGAACTAGTAAAACTTCCTTTAAAAAAAAAAGCCCTGCACCTGGCACAGTTTAGGAAAATTGTTGGTAGCCTCAGCAGGGGAGCAAAAGCCTAGCTCATCACAGAGGTTAAAATCCCTAAAAATTATATTTGTATATAGCTTTTTTAAAAAAATGGTAGCCTGTGTGTTTGAAGATAAGGTTTTTGTGGGTGGGGAAGGAAAAGGGAGAAGCTGGTGGCTCTGGAGGCAGGAGGCTCCCAGGTCTCTGCAGGACCCAAAACTCTTGCCGAGACGAGCAGGACTTGTCTTTGTGCAGGCAACAAGTAGAGGGTTGGTCTTTGTCGTAGGGGAAGAATAACATCAGCACAACGATCATATTTTAAGGTGCGATTGTCACACTGTGGCTGTAACTGCTGATGTGCCAGGAGGCGTGTGAAGTTCAAAGTTTCTTTTCCAGCTTTGGACCTGGATGTCCACAGAGGAAAAACCTGCTGACTGCTCTGGAGGGAGTCAGGAGTACAGTGTCCTGGCCAGGTGGGTAGTACCAGGAGGCAGGGCAGTATGTGTGGTGGCCATGTATGCGTCATGATGAATGTGAGCAATCTGGTGTTTGTCACAGGTCTTAAAACTAAAAGTGAGTGTAAATAAAGAACCCTGCTGCAAGCGAGCAGGATTTTTCTAGCGGTTTCCAGGAACGAAATCAAACCTAAACTGCAAGGGAAATATTCTCTGCCATATTCAAAGTTTGTGTACAAAACTTTTCAAATAAATGCCCTGTAAAAATGATTTAATTCTGCTGTGATTATGAACTTTCACAAACATGCTGTTTCACGTTACTCTCTTAAATAAATTTGATTAGTAACAGCTGTGACTCCTCACACCCCCCCAAGAAATCCTCAAATTATTGTAAATGAAGATTTTGTTTGTACTTTAGGCTAAAATGTGGTTGACAACATCCCAGCAATAATTGGGTGGACACGCTCCTGCTTGGAGAGGCTGCAATGAAGTGCCTTTAGTTCAAACAGTCTTTTCAGTTCTTGGCGCACTTTGTATTAGTTGTGTGCTGAACAAGTACTAAAGTCTAACGAAGTTATAAACAGTGCTGCTCAGTGACAGGCTGTTTCAACCCAGAAGCAGGCTGCTGTGGCTGCGTCATGAATTACCTCCACACCCTGTGCAGACTAGAAGCAGACACTCACCCCCTCCCACACACACATATATCACAGATGTTTTCTGATCATACTTTTATTTACCACCCATGTCCGTGTTAGTTTATTCAGGTGTGGTGCTCTATGGGACAAGACAGTGTTCGGATGCTGAAGACATGGGCTGTCTTTCCCACCCGCTCCTCCCTCATGCAGAAAATACACCGGGCTTAACAGAGCAAGGATGTGCTCTGCCAGTCGTGCTGTGTGCTGTTGAATCCATTGTTTGGCTTCCCTTCAAGGATGCCAGATTTCACTTCATGGCACAGTGTGCTGCAGAGTTTCACCTTCATTAGGAGGACAAACTTCTTTGTCCCCAGTTCTGCCATATACTGCTATTGCTGCCAGTGCTGAGCGGCTTTCCGCGTGTGTGACTGCAACCTACTTCTCCACAATCCTTGATATGAGCAAGGGCTGCAGTCATACTCTCCTATACAGCTCTGCTAATGAGCTTGTCTGCTAATTAAATAGAAGGACAAAGTTGGCAATGTCTTTGATATTTATTCTCAGTGTGGCCCTTTTGACTTGTTTAGAGTTTCAGGGTGGTCTTGAGGGAAGAGATTTAGTAAGCAATTGCCGAGTTTGTATTACGCTTTATCAACATTGAAGTAAAGTTTGTAATATATTGTTTTGTTCCTTCTAAGTCAGATAATGCAATATAATTTAAAAAAAGAAGTAAAGCTTGACCCAGACCAAACATACAATTTAGAAGCAAAAAACGCCATGTGGGAAAGTCCTTTTGAAATTTATTAAGGTTTTTGTATATGCTACACATGTTCAGTGACATCCATGATGAATGACAGTCAGAGGTTAAGTAGCATTTATTACACACTTTTGACCACCTTATTTGCACTTTGCTTCCTAATTCTCCCTCAAGATTACTTTAACCATTTCAGCCTTCTTGAATGGCTTCAGGCAGTTGCCATTTTCTTAAGGGGAAAAAAAAAAAAATACAAAAAACCAGGTCCAGGATAGGAAGTTGCCTTTTTACCTAGCAAATGAAGAGTGTCCTATCTAGAAGTACAGTTGCCAAGGGTAAAGCACATTTTTTTGCTGAGGTAGGAAATAGGTTTAAAGCTGAGATCCTCTGATCTGATAGGGCGAGAGGCAGATGGCTGGACCCCCAGGTGATTTGTGTCTGCTCACTCCCTGCTCCCTAACAAGCATTAGAGCTCTGCAGTATTTCCATACCTCTGAGGAGAAACATGTTACTTGCCTCCTAGTTGTGTGACTTACATAGGTATCAGAATGTAAAGTATTAATGAGCCTAAAAAAACTTAGACTGCGTCATTCCAAGGTTTATAATTTTTACTTAGTTGCTGGTTTTTTCCTTCCTTCCTCTCTCTATCTACCTCTGTAGAGAGATGATAGGTAGCTAAAGCACTAAAGTTGGAAATTCACAAAAATATGTGAAAACTGGTACAAACCGTTAAGACCATTTAAATATGTGAAATGCTACAAGCATTCAGTAATGCTTCTTCTGTTCGTGGCCCTTCTTTGGAGTCTTGTTCATGATTGTTGCTAAGGGTGGGATAACAGGGTAGTTGCACTTCTAGTCATAATGGCCAGTATGTCAATTCCAGTGTTCTGAATGAAAAAATTTAATGCTACAACTCCAGCTCTTTGCTGGGGCGAGGTCAACAAAATAATAAAGGAAAAGTTGAGATAACCATATGGTTACAGTGACATGGTAATTTTCATGAATTTTCTGTACACGAGAATGATTCTTGACTTCCCACAGTTACTTCACGGTGCTAATTTCAAGCCCAAGCATTAGAGTACTGCCTGTCTACTTGGCAGCAAGTAATATCTGAGAGAGTAGATCTCTTTGTAACCTTTTGGCAATCATGGTAAGTGTTGCTGAATGTGTGGCAACCATCAGGCTAGATGCTCATTTCAGCCACTCTCATTAAATGGAAACAAGTGCTGCTTACGTTTGTGTCTTCTGTGTGAGAAAATTGCAGGTTCAGAAATTGGCATTAGGAACAGATTGCAGATTGTATTAAGAGAGGTGCGGGTGAAAGTTGTTGAAGGATAGGTGTTATATAGGATGTTATATAGATGTTATATAGGATGATCTCTCTAATTATTTGTTAGCAGTTCATTAATATTCGGTATGTATGAGAACTGATCTAGACTTTGTAAAGTAAAATGTATGGCTAAATAATTTTTCTTTGTACAACTATGTAGAAGAGGAATGTGAGTTAATTATCAGAGACCTATTTACAGGCTGTACATGGGAGAATTGGACTGGCAGGGAAAGCACTGTAGGTAGAGTTATTTTCATTCTGACTCCTTCAGTGATCATGACTTGGTACTAACCACTAAATATATTGTCTAGTTTTTTCAAAACAGAAAAAAAAAATATTTTCTGTATAGGGACATGAAGACATGTAATATTAGTTGCCTGCTCTGTATTTTCAGTGGAAATACTAAGGAGCAATCAGTTTTATTTTGCTTAATAATAAAGGTTAATGCTAAAGGGAATGTTCTACTGGAGATGCATGTGATAATTTTCCCTCTCTTACAAATAAAGAGTTTTCAATGTTTTATTTTCTCCAGGGGTTTGCTTTTACAGTTTAGCTTTGTTTACATTTATGAAGGCTTAAGGGAGATGTCACAACTTTCAGAACTGCTGAATATTCAAGACTTCATGGTGCAGTCGGTGGCACTGGAAGGTGCAGCATGCTTTCGAAGGGCAGGCCACAGATCTGTACTTTTTGCTTACAAGAGTAGGCAGCACAGGTCTTTTCTTTACCCAGATCCTGCAACTTCTATTGGTGCAAAATCCCTGTGGACTCTTGGCATCAGGTAGAATCAGCCCATCTGGTGGACGCATCCCAGCCCGCTCTGGCCCTTGCCTGGGTCTGCTGGGTTAGGCTGAGCTCTGCCCAAGGGCCAGAACAAGCTCGCCTCTGTCTGCAAGAAGTGGTACTCAAAAAGCTCATTTTTATCAGTGGTTTGAATTCCTTAACCTGGGTCTAACAAGTGGCGATCAAACATGTCACTGAGTCTTTCATAACACTCAGGAGAGTGCTGGTTTTCTGGAGTCTCTGGAAATATGAAGAGACACAGTTCCACTGATCCAGTCTTCAAAATGATGAAATAGGGAAGCTTGCAATGCCTACTGAGGGACCAAAGAGTTCTGTTACTCCTGGAAATTCATTCAATAGCCTGATTCCATAAGCCAGAGCATCAAAAAAAAAAAAAAAAA
>VZTL01038771.1:0-12013 GCA_013400535.1 Scopus umbretta
CAGAAGTGTAATGTACTTGGAACTTAATAGAAATATGATAGGACATACAACATGATGGAAATTCTCTTTTTAATATTCCTTTCATTTGAATGGTGCAGATAATTAATTTGCCCTTTTTAAGATAAGAGTTTGAATGTTCCATCTGTATTTCCTAGTAATGATTATAGTTTTCTGTTTTACTTTAAGACTCTTCCAACTCACAATAACGTCAAACATTTCCTTACTTTTAGTATCTCTAAGACTTTTTTTCCCCAGGATCTTTAAAACTTGCATCAGGTCACAATCCAGTTATGCCAATACCCCACTTTCTACAGCAGCCACTTGAAACTGAAATGGAGGGAAATAAAAGAGCAGGAGCAGCCTCTGCTTGCTATATTCTGGTCTCCAAACCTAGAGATTCCCGAGTCAGAGGTTGTAGCTACATCTGTGTTTAACAGCAATTGACAGATTCATCTTATCCTTTTGGCATCAGTAACATCTTGTAGCAA
The DNA here is from genome assembly GCA_013400535.1 of Scopus umbretta. Lineage (NCBI taxonomy): Eukaryota > Metazoa > Chordata > Aves > Pelecaniformes > Scopidae > Scopus > Scopus umbretta. Next base: position 489 of record VZTL01038771.1, read on the forward strand.
TGAGTTTCATAGTTTAAATCCACGCTGTATGAAAACAATACTTTTTTTTTTAATATTGTAAATCTACTCTCTCCCCTTTAATTCTTGAGCTATGATTAGTGAACAATCACTCCCTAGTAATTTATCCATGAACTTCATGATTTTGTATACCTTTATAATATTCCCCCTTTCTCTATTTCCAAGCTAGACCTTTTTATCTAGAGGTTTCTCTAGTTTGGAGAAAAGGAGACTGAGGGGCAACCTCTTTGCTCTTTACAGCTTCCTGAGGAGGGGAAGTAGAGAGGGAGGTGCTGATCTCTTCTCCCTGGTATCCAGTGACAGGACACATGGGAATGGTTCAAAACTGCATAAGGGGAGTATCAGACTAGATATTAGGAAACATTCCTTTACCAAGAGAGTGGTCAAACACTGAAACAAGCTTCCTAGAGTGGTGGTCAATGCCCCATGCCTGTCAGTGTTTAACAGTCATGTGAACAATGCCTATAATAACATGTTTTAACTTTTGGTCAGCCCTGAAGTGGTCAGGCAGTTGGACTAGATGATCATTGTAGGTCCCTTCCAACTGAAACAGCCTATTCTAGTCTAGTCTGTTCTTTCTGACCTTATCCAATCCTTTACATTAAGTAACTTTTATTTTAACTAGACTTCATGCAAGAGTGGGTTTCCTTCTCCATCCATGACTTCGTTATATCTGTCATCCCTCTTTGTTCGCATTTTACATTCACTTCTTTCATCATTAAACTCCAAGATGATTGGTTCTTTTGTGATATCTGCTCCTCTTACAAACAGTGATTTACTTTTATATCTAACATTCACTTATTTGTTTCTTATTACTCTGTAGTTTCATTCCATCTCCAGATGCTCTGGCATGGATTAAAAGTTAATATTTTTCATGCAATGACATCACATCAAAGTCATTCCTGTCATTCAATCATAGCCTGAACCAGCTCGCTCTTTTTCAGAAATCCCTTGTACCAGACTCCAAGCTCACTTCCTTCCGACTTGCAACCCAGTATTGGCAAACAGATAGGCAGGGACAGTAGTTTTTTCAGTGGGCAAAGGACACCAGTGTAATCCCACAGGTATCTGTGTAACAGCCTATCCTTTAATATCCTTAGAAAAAGGTTTGGAAAACTTTACTGATGATGCAAAATTACCCAGAGTGCTACAAATGAGTACTGACCTAGAAAAGTCTCAGAGGATCTCTGACAGTAAGTGATAAAATTCAATATCAATAAACATAAAGTATGCAAATAGGAAAAATAATCTGAAATTTGCACAAACAGTGATAGGCTTTGAGTTGACTTTATCAACCAGGAACAAGATACTGGATTTCTAACAACTTTTTAAAAATGTTACCTTAGTTTTCAGCAATAGTTAAATAGACTGTAAAGAGAATGCCCTCATCCCTAACCACTCCCAATGCTTTAGTGACAATTTTGAAACACTAAGAAAGATTTTGTTTTAATTCATAGAAATTCAGATCCCCACATATGCTTTATATTGCATGCTTGTATCCAAGATTCAGTAAGGAGGATAGTGGCTGTATTTTGACATTCAGTTGTCATCAAATGCCAGGCTACCTCTTGTGGGCCTGGTTGTGGCAGGGATACTTTCTACAGAAGACTGCAGTATTTTGACAATCTGAGCCCTTGCTAGAGATTCCTCATTTCCCTTCAAAGCCTGTTTCCTGTTTTGGGTGAAGGGAAGATAGTTGAGATCCCTTTGGATTTGCCCTTCTCTCTCTTGCACACAATCCATGGACCGGTGTGTAGGACACTACAAGTTGGTAAGTTCTCATTTTCTGTCAAGTTTTTAACCATTGCTGTCTAAAGTTTTCCCCCAAAAGGCTCTGTGTGATGATCTTATGTTCCTGCTTCTCCTGCTATACATCCCATACCTTTTCTCCTCTCTGGAATAAATCCTAAGTTTCTTTTATATTAGAATTTATTAATCATCTCTCCTCTTTCCCAGATACTGGATGTCTGCTAATCATCCAGGGATCTGAGAAAGTACAAAAGCCTTTGAAGGTCTTTGCAGACCAAACATTAAGATAAGAAGCATGGTATACTGAGTGCAAAATTACAACCTCTGTATGCAAATGTTAGTCAAAACATCAGTGCAGGTGCTCAAAGAGAACTGCAATGTGAACCATTTGTTTCTATCACTAGAAATACAAAGACAGGGAACAGGTTTTCTCTGTTCTGCTCTTGTATGTAGAGAACAGTTTCAGGATGAATAGCCATCCTGCCTATGTACATAGACATAGCTGATAAGAAGCTAAGGGAGAGACTATGACGGCTTGGTTCAGGACTTTTACTGGGGTGAACAGAAGTTGCATTGATGCAATGGAGGACAGAATTTTGAATTCCAAAATGTCTTGTTAGGCTTATGATTTCTGTTTGTATTTAATTAAGTTTAATCAAAGTTTATGATTTTTGTTCTGTTTGTATCTCTGACAGTCAAATTCTTGATTGCATATTATACATACATAATGATTCTCTCCATGTTAACTGTACAAAACCACTGAAGAATGCATGTTTTTAAGCTGTTCTGAATTTATGACTCTTCAGATTTCCTAGAAACCTTGTGTATATTTACTAGGCTTTAAAATACCACATCAGGATGTATAGTCTGTCCTGGAATGTGATTTAGTAGAGCAGTTATTCAAATGCACAGAATGAGTGGACAGTTCAACGTTGGTAAATAACAGCTCAGAAAAGGTGAAGCTACATTCTATCAAAATATTAAATGTATACAAAAAATATTCCAGTATGTGCTGTTGTATCATGGTACCATCAGGTTCATATCTACGCCAGCAAATGATCAGGCTTGAAATACAACATTGACTGATAATAGGACTTAGAAGCCTTGCAGGATAAATACAGCTCATAAATTACTTTTGTCTTGTTTTTTTTTCTTTGAAACATACATGGAGCAAAGTTCCAATCATCCAGCTAAGTTACACCATGGATTATTTTAGCTCTCCATTAAATGTCACAGATTTTTTAATGCTTTAACCTAGTGGATATTCAGAATGTCACATAACCATAAAGAGGCTCATTTTGCATTCTTACACAAGCAAAACTCCCTTTAAAGTCAATTGGCATTTTTCCCAAATTGGCTTGTCAGATCAGACATACAGCTACTAACAGTGTGAAGACTGTCAGTATGCATGCCGTTCCCATTATAGAGCAACTGATTTTGTTTAAATTCCACTTATATTGTTAAAGATAAAGATAAAAATTTAATCTAGGAATTAAAGACAACTTCAGTCTGATCAATAGTCACATTACATTCACAAAAGACCCATTTCAGAAAAGCAGCATATTTAAAAATAAGGAAATACTTACCTCCATTCCTATTCAAAACATGTAGAGCTTGTGCTGAACTGAGGCCAAAGAATGCTTTGAGATCCTCAAAGATGCTAGAGAAAGCAAATACATACACACATCCCCAAATGAATGCTTAAGTTCTATTTTTTCCTTAACCTCTGGCTTGAGAGAAAATTATTTTACAGTTTCTCTGTCAATACCAACACTTGGAAATTTTCTTTGGCTGGGCTTTCAATGGCTGGGTTTACTCCTGAGAGGGTAATCAGTAGTTAAAAGTATATAACAAGGTCAGCCAGACCTTGTGTATATACAACTTCTCTCTCTATATATATGCTTCACTCTTTCCTTGAGAGAAGTAGACTAGGCTACAATTTTCTTCTTAGACATAATCAAGAAAAGTCTGCTGAAGAAGTTATTTAATTTGGAGCAATTAACTATCACCCCAAAGTCTTACAACTCATTTATAATGTTGTGACCTCACTCTGATTAAAAATGCTATATTTTTATAAACAAAATAAACACCATCTCACATAAATGGTGATTCTCTTCTACATCAGCCAGAGTCAAGAAAGAGAGAAAGAAATGGGAATTTGGCTGAAAAATCTTAAATAAATACGAAGAGCTTTAAAATTCTGACATCAGGCTTCAGACAACTTTCAAGCATCAGATTAATGTTTATTCTTGTGATAAGAAAATAAAGAAAAGATATTCTTGTTACAGTGATCTCTTGCTGAAAAGCTTGACTGAAGTACCAGATCACGGAAAATGCACAGTACAGAAAATATAACTAGCTAGGTTATAAAACAAATCATAGTATTCAAAGTCGACACAGCTGTTTTCTGTAGATGGCAGTAATTAAATTTCTTTTATCTGGTGGAAGAAGTGCTGCCAGCTTCCTATAATGAACTCAACATCACCTCAAGGTTTTTAAATCTTAGCACTTTTACAGTCATGCATCAAAGCTGAAATTGTAGATCCTGTGCATTTTATGACAGAAGCAAAGACTGTGCATACATGATTGGACATCAGAGGAACCCTATTTGTAGGACAGCTCCCAAAAAGAAAGCATTCTTAAAAGAAAATTTACTTGATATATTAACAATTATGAAAAATCAAAGCAAAATAAGTTATACAAAACTGTGTAATGAAGAAATAATGAAAAAATGGATAGAATAAGTCAAGATTTAAAAAAAAAATAAATGAATGTCAGAACAGAATTTAAGTTTTCATGCATGGAATTAAAATATTCACTTCTGTGCTTCCCTAAGCATCATTGACTCACTCAAGCAAGACGGTATGGTGTAGTCCCTGTGACTGCCACATTCATGGTAAGAAGCGTAGAAAATGCCTGCCCTGCCATCAAACTAGGATTCTCATTGCTTCCATGCTTTCAAAGCTCAGCTCCTCAACAGAAAACCTTGATGACACTCCATAGAAAGAGTTCCATTTTTCAGTCCTGTATAGAGGAAGATCTGGGGTCCCAGATTTAGGGGCAACCCATGAAGAAGGTTGTCCTGCAGATTTTTACTCTGCAAACTGAGATTCCTGAGCAGTTCACTGTGTGTGACAAAAGGAAACAGGAAAGTCTCTGACAGGAACCGTTAACTATTTGTCAGAAGGGTGGAGAACCTGAAACAGTCCTGCAAAATGTTCGTCTTTGATGAAACAACATATATAAACTCTTCCTAAATAGTTCTACAGTAGCTCAAACAGGTTACTTCATCCCTGTGAAAATTTAAGAAGCACCTACTTAATATGCCACACCATGTAACTTATGTAAATATGAACTTATGATAAAAAGAAATATGGGTTGTTCGGGACTTGTAGTTGTGATCATGCTACATATGACGGAAAACAAAACAAAAAGTTATATTTAGTCTAACACTAAACTGAAAAAAAGGTGGGACAGACCAAAGAAAAAATACTTTTGTTTTATTCACAGTTCTGTGCTATAAACACCTGTTTATCCTGGCTCAGAGACTGGCTGTGGCACAACTTTAACTTTTCTGACTTTGGATATTTTCCCTTTGAGACTCATGTGGAAGTCTGGCTCTTGAATGATTAGACCAGCTGCTAACTTACTTCAACTTATTTCCACTGCTCTTTTTCCTGCTCTATAGTCAGGCTCTTCTAAATGTTCAACACAGTAATATTTTGGTTTATGCAGCCCATTTCTTTTTCTTTTCCAGAATTCCTTTACAGGCAATTACTTACATTAATTTATAAAGCTAAATAATGTATCCAGCAATAACTTGGCCAACTGAATGAGCAATGACAGCAATTCTTACCTCAGCTTGAAGCATTCCCAGGTAAGTTGGGAGGCCACCCTACCAAATTGTGGCTGTCCTTCATCATTGCCAAAGCACTCTCATATGTGTTTCCAGCCTGGTGGGGAATCTCACTGATCAGGAGTGATCTCACTGTCCTGGAGTTTAAGAAAGATTTCCTTCAAGGTCCCTAGTGGGTTTTTTTTGGTCTTCTAAGGGGAACCAGAGTAAGAATTTTGTGAGGCTGAAAATGTCATATCTTATCTGTCATTGGCTGTTTGACTCCTGCCTTCGAGGTGCATTTTCATATCTCTGCTTCCTGTTCTGGGGAGAGGGACTGAATGAGAAACTATACCTAGGCAACTTTTAACTCATCAGCAACTGCAGGCAGAATAAACATATACAGGTCTCTTGTCACAGAGTCAGTAAATAGCAGATGTTATTTATCTTTTTACTCATGTTTATCTTTTTTTGTTCTGAGTTTTCCCAAAAATGTGTTTTATGTCTTTTGTTTGTTTGTTTGTTTTGGCTATTTTCCAGTTTCAACATCACTGCAGTGTAAAATACCAGTATCTACGCTTTTTTCAGGTGAGTCAGTCACTTTGAAAAGCATTTGAAAACCAGGAAGCCACACAGATCTATAGTCATAGTGAAGGTGGTATGAGAATAAAGAGGGATTTGTGCACCGGTGTAGCATCTTCCCTGGCAGGAGGGGTAATGTGCCCCTCACCAAGCTGTACTAATAGGAGAATTGCAGAGCCCTTGGTTTTCTTATCTCCAGCAAACCTCTCATAAAATTACAGGGTTAGTACTGTAGTCCATATAAACTCCAGTTCTCCTGCTTGTGCTTCCTCTTAGCCTCCCTTCTTGCACCTCCAAACACTTATAAGATGGCAATAAGTATTTACAATTACTGTATGCAGTAAAAGAGAGCAGTCATTAAGTATGTTCATTTTTTTTTCCTCTAACCCAAGTAATATCTTTCTTTTTGCTTCACCTGTGTCAATTCTGCTTAGATACTTTGTTGGCATTACAACAGAGAGACGTTGCCCAGTTATGGAAAATGTTCACATACCCCAGGTATCAGGTGTAGTGACCTGTTCCTTCTGTCTGCTTATCCTTCCTGATCATTGCCAATCTGCTGACAGTTTGCTATGTGCTCTTCTATGTGTTTTTCTTTTGGGCAATAGTTATACATGTGATTTACAGATTGTTATCAAGAAGTTGCTCCTCATCTCTATTTAGCAGGTTCTGTTTCTTAAGTGTTAACTCATTAAGCAGTTTCTTCTTTGCCTCATTGAATCTGTACTTTCATGCTCCAGCTTGTTTCCTATTTTTTTAAGAAATGTAGATTTAAGTTATTTGGAGCAAGGACTTTCTTTTTATTCTGTTTGTAGATCTAGCTTAATAACATGTTAGTGTAATTAGTTACATTGACAATTAGATATCAATTGTTTGCAATATTCTGATTTAGTGCTGTATTAAATAAAGCCAAATGTAATTTGTTTTGTATGTGATGGGTAGATTCTTGTTAACAGCTCTGTTGACCAGGTTGCTAGTTGCAAGACAAGGAAGGATTCTTATAACATGATTGATACTTCTTCAGAGTTTAATTCCGACCTTGTTTGTGCTAAGCATTGTTTTTGTTGGGTTTTTTGTTTGTTTCTAAAGGACAATGTTATTAACATCAGTCAACTATCTTTACATGTCTTTGTTATTGGAATATCCAAATAAAACAGATTTCTCTCTAACTGCTTTCCTTAGAAATTCTGCCTCTGCAGTGACCTTTTTATCACAATATTTCTCTACATATTTGTCTCACATATACTTATTTACAGTATTCTACCCACAATAATCAAGGATGTTACTCAGTTTGCAGCTTTTTTTTCCTCATATAAAGGGCTAGTAAGAAAGCAAAAAAGATAGAGAACATAGCACATGACTGCCCATTTATGCAAAATAGAGTCTTATACATATGTAATATGGTATTATTTTGGCTATATTCAGACCCAAAGAAATAGATATTTCTTTACAATTAAGACTCCAAACAATGAGATAAACCAAACTGTGACTTCCAAATAACTGAAGAATTCACCCTAACACACAACAGAAAATAAAGTGTGTATCACAGTGACTGCAGAGTCTTCTGCTTGTTGTTTTTACCTTTATTTTGCATCTGCAGTTTATGCATCTATTCTTTGGTCTCTGTCTCTGTGTTTAGCAAGAACTTGCTGTCCTGGTTTCAACTGGGATAGAGTTAACTTTCTTCCTGGTAGCTGGCACAGTGCTGTGTTTTGGATTTAGGATGAAAATAATGTCAATAACACACTGATGTTTTAGTTGTGGCTAAGTAGTGCTGACACTAGTCAAGGACTTTTCAGCTTCCTATGCTCTGCCAGGGGCACAAGAAGCTGGGAGGGGACACAGCCAGGACAGTTGACCCAAACTGGCCACAGGGCTATTCCATACCATATGGTATTACACTCAGTATAGAAACTGGGGGGAGTTGGCTGGCTGGGCAGCGATTGCTGCTTGGGGCCTGGCTGGGCATCGGTCAGCTGGTGGTGAGCAGTTGCATCATGCATCACTTATTTTGTATATTCTTTTATCTTTATTATTACTTTCTCTTTCTCTGCTGTCCTATTAAACTGCTTTTATCTCAACACACAGGTTTCACTTACCCCTCCCCTGATTCTCTCACACTTCCCACGAGGGGTGGGGAGGGTGAGCAAACAGCTGTGTGGTGCTTAGTTGCTGACTGGGGTTAAACATTGACTCATATGTAGACTCCTTTGACACCAGTGATAGGTGGTCTAAATGACCTGCTGGCAAATTTACAGTCCTTAAGCATTTGTAACAACATTAAACATTGTCTTAGTGTTTTGTAGCAGCCAGGTGGCCTAACAGACCTAAGCGTGGATCAGCTAACAAGCCCTCTCTTTTCAGTTTGACTCTCTTAATGGGAATAATTTATTTTTTTAAGGTGATGCTCTAGCATCTAATATTGCATGGATGTTTTTGTTCCATTGGTTTCAGTTGTTCAGACTAGGCAGTAATGATGCAAACAGACTGGGGATTCAACTAGATTTAATCTTTGGTCCTTCAGTGATCTGGCACAGCAAGAAAATTGGTCTGAAAAATCAAATGTTCCAGGCTGTATGTTAACATGAAAAATCTGCAGTCGTATTAGAGATAAGCTTGCTCAGAATCTTTTGTTTTCCTTTCAAGTATGTAGCATGTTGTGTTTTTAATTTCCTTTTTAAACCCAGAGTTCTCTGCCTTTAATTGATTTTCAAGATTTCTAATCTGATAAATTTAGCAAGTTGCATTTTTAGAATGCGTACATACTCTGACACGTATATGTAGACTCCTTTGACACCAGTGACAGGTGCTATACATGACCTGCTGGCAAGTTTACAGTCCTTAAGCACTTGTAACAACTATCACTATTTAGATTTAAAGTAAGATTTAAATTAAGAATTTTAGGCTGATGACTTTGTCACATTAATTGCTGCACTGTAGTTATTTTCTTCTTCTTCTCTTTGTAGAGCTTATGTTATACTATCTCTTGGAGTTTTCATTTTTTCTGTTCTTCTACCTGCCATTTACTATTATTGCTACCAAAGGAAGTTCACAAAATTGATATAATTACTATTTTCCTTTTGAGCTATTTAACCCTAATGAGACACTAATTTTCCTCATTAACATGGTACATGAGACATTTCCTAGCAATGGGGGTTGTGTTTCACAGAAATAAATCAAGCTTTCATATTGTACTATAAAGCATTCCAACAGGGTAAAACATTCAGTGCTCTTTTTTCTACAGTGAGAAGCAGACTAGTAGAAATTATTTTTTTTCTTTGCAGAAACTGAATGATTCGTGTACACTTGAACAGGTGCATTGACATTTTGTGGCTAGTCAGGATTTGCCTCCATTGCCCTTAGGGAAGACCACTACTTCTCTCTGCATTACAATTCTGTCATTCTGCTAAGAATCTTCCCAGTGATAGATTTTAACTGTCCGGAGGGTCCTAGGGTAGAAGATTTTGTGTTTCAAACATAGGTGTTTTCCCACAATGAAGTATATGAGCAAAAGGTTCATGCTGTTTCCTTCTCCTAAGCATACAAAAATGTGCTCCCAGTCTTCCACCCTCCTCTTAATGGATTATATCGAACAGAATTTTTCCAGCAATTTGATAAAAGGATCTGTAAGCAGCTAGGAAAGGATCTGTAGGCAGCTATTTGAGGTGTCCATAACTCCAGGGCAACTTTAGAGAAGGGGATGTATGGGAAACTGTCTCAGTCCTACATCAACATCAGGCAAAGAGCTGTGTCTTTGTGGATCATCTGACACAATCATGTATGAGCAGTCATAGAATTGTAGAACAGTTTGGGTTGGAAGGGACCTTTAAAGGTGCCCTTTTCCCTTTTCAGTGACGATCATGCCTGACCATGTAGCCTTTCTATGAGGTGATCACAGAGACCCCAGCTCCAGGCCAGTACTAAAAGGTACATGGCTTTCCTTTCAGTGGTTAACCTTAGTGGTTAACCTTTCATGGCTAACCTTAGTGGGAAGCGTTAATATTTCCCTTTCTTCCTATATCAGTTGGATACTTGAGGCAGTAATCAAGACAAATTAAGGAAGAAATGAATTACACATTTCCTCTGAGATGAGGTGTTGCCAGGTGGTTACTCTGGGCAATATACATACTGCTATACCTTTAGCACCTCAAGTAGCCATCTTATATACACATTGCTTTGAATGCATCTCAACTGAAAGGGAGAATTTATACTAGTTTCCACTTTGCATGATTTGGCCATAGCATTTTTTTAATCAGACCTGGGACATTTACATCATTGAAATTTATTACCTTAAGTGGGTTTTTGAAGGAGGGTCTCACTCTCCTTCGGTTATGAATGAAGCCAAGGGAGACAGACTAGTTAAGTTAGGTGCCCAAAGTCTGGTGGTATATATATTCTGTTTTATAGTTCTAGACACGTGGACTGGTCAATAGCAGACCTCTGATTATTTACTTTGGTGCATTTAAGACTTCCTTCTTTCTCAAGCACCTTTCTGTCTCTCATCTTATGCTGATACTGGCAAGAATATATTATGAAACATCCTTGGATACACTGTAAAGTCTAACTTTCAGGCCGTATGACATCATAATAGAAATAATTTCAACAGCAGAATGCAGAAGCTTTAGTGACTGTTACTCCTTTCAAGTTTTCATTATCCATCACATTCATTTTTTCACATCGATTAAGAGATCTCAGGTCTGGTTTACTACAGCATCCTTTTATTTTTCCTGAGGTAAAAGTGCTTTCCCCCCCACCCAAGCTTAGGAGTATCTCTTGTGAGACATTGACTACTTTTGGGTAGTTCAGGAGTAATCAAATTTATCTGACAACATTTCTGAGGATTTGCTCAGCACATTAAGGGGCAATCTCTGTATAGCTGCACCAAATCTAACTGAAGTTAATTAGATTTGGTATTAATCTAATGGTAAAATTTTATCCCTGGAACCCATAAATCTTTGAGTTTTCAGCAAAAGCTTCTGGTGTGTGAAATAAAGTGGAAATGGCAGGTTTGAAGAGAAATTCGTAGAGTTCTTGATATTTTTATCCCTCCATCTAACGCAGTGCCATAACACGGAAATATTTTGCACTATGTGCATGTGAATCAATTTCTGTCATAAAGCAAAGGGAATAAATCTGTTTTCCATTAGAGGCAAGAAAAGGGAATATGGGTAACAAGCTGATTATCCCCTAGGATGAAGGCTGATTGAATTTCCATATGAAAACCAAAAAGTATGTTTCATGCCGAAACACAGCTATGGTGCCAGCTGAGGTCTGTTACCCTCACTAGTGTGTGCATTACGAATGGCAGTATATGCAGGCTGAGTGTTGTGGTTTGACCCTG
>VZTL01038772.1:6561-37099 GCA_013400535.1 Scopus umbretta
CCCCCCCCCCCCCTCAATTTACATAGTTCTGATCAGCTGCCTCAGTCTTCTATCTATTTTTCTCAGTATAAGTTTGACAATTGTGATTGGAGTCTATGTTGTGAAGTGTGAGTCTGACCATGTGAAGAGGATGAAGCTGATCTGTCTGAGTTATAACTCTAGTAATATGATTTTTATCTCTGTTGAGGAAAAAAGGTCTTGAGTTTTGACTGCGCACAAGCTTGGTGTTACAGACCATATTTATATAAATAAATTCTATAGAATTTAAAAATTAATTCCTGAACTTGATTGCAGTTCTGCAAATATATTTCCAAAATAGGAGACCAAGATGATCAGCCTGTGCAAGTGTTTTACAGGAATGGTGCTGAGGAAATGCAGGGAGCAACAATTGAGTGTTGCTGATAAGAGAAGTACCTGATTTTCAGCTGTGCTTCATCCACCTTTGAGCTAGTGAAAGATAATCAATTGCAGGACTGGCTTTTCCTTCAGCACAGAAGATTCTGCCCATTAATTAAAGTGATGGGTAATAAGCCATACCCACTTGTGCATATAGCTTCATCTTTATTTCAGATACTGTCAGATGCTAACATCTGAGTTTCTCTTATCAGCTGTGGTCGACCAGGAGAAAGACTGAAGTGCAGATTCCAACTTCAGTGTAGAAAACAGACTCTGTGGAGTTTTTTAATATGTAATACCTGTATTTTGTAAAGGAGGCTTCTGTAAAGAAGGCTTGAAGGCACTAGTCTCATGGTTAAATTAGCCCTACCTTGGACTTGCCTTGGCTTGCCCACTAGCCGATTGACCTGTTTCACATGTGTTTATAGGTACTACAATGGGCTGTAACGTCTTTACAGAGTTTGTCATTGCAGGCATTTTTATTACCAAACCTCAGTTTTCTCTGGAGGCATAAAGGACAGGCTTTTTTAATGCTTACTGGTCAGAACCAGATCAGAGTACCTTTTTCCAGAGCCTTGACCACAGAGCAGTGCCAATGGCAAGTATAGGGAAAAATCATATGTAAGGAAAAATGTAGTTTATTCTAAATTATTTGGCATGTTACTTGTTATAGTGCTGCCAAGGTATATTTCAGAGTCACTGGATGCACTATCTCCTCTCCAGGTGTCTGTTTAGCCTCCTAAGCAATGGATATCCATCTTTGGAGGAAAGCTAGAGAGAACTTTACCTTAGTTTCAGTGAGATCTGAATTTCTAGATGTGTATTTTTGCTTTTACCTTTGCCTATTGGTTATTACCTTTGATAATTCTACAGAGAACTGTGTGCAAGAAACTACTTGTGTTGCAGTTAAGAGTTTCTGACATTTTCTTACAACTTTGTAGTCTTACTCCTTGCGTTTGAATTTACCATCATGATTCTGGGCTACCATGTTTGTGTGTGTTTGGGACAGGTTGGAGGTCAGGGACATGCTGGTCATTGAGAGGGTGACTCTGCAGTAGTTGGTTTGTTTCTTATACTGGTAGCTCTCGGAGGCTTGAAAATGAATCTCTGTACTAGCATGACCTAAAAATGAGTTTAACGTAATGCCAGCATCAGAGGCATCTTCTGAAAATAGCCTTTAACTAAATCGAAGGCTCTGCAAAAAGCTTGTCTTCTTTGAGGATAACAACTATCCAAGTTTCTTCAAATTTGTAAGACTAAGGAGCATCATTAGCCTGTCTGCAACTGTTGATTCAACATCTAGTGAAGAAAAAAGAACCCTGAAAGATCTTCTCATTTTTCAGTGGGGCTTTTTGAGCTGATCCCTACTTACAGGAAATGTGATGACTGTAAGTTTAGTACAAGGAAACCATTTTTTCCTCTAATACCATAAAATGACAATATTGAGATAATGCTTTCTCTAAAAATAGATCCCTAAAAATAAACCCACAGCTTCCTTTTAGCGGTGATTACAAGTATTCGAACATAAACAAACCTCTGGTTTCCATGTCAAACTTGACTTCCTTTTTTGTGTGTGCGTGAATTCTTCAATATTTGGGACCTTTGCTCTGCAGCGGTGATTGCTCTTGCTGTGGGTGGCTTCTTGTCATCTCAAGTCTGAAAGCAGAAGATTGGGCAAAGCAAACTTGAAGCCAGTTTTGTTTCTCTTTTGATGGTAACACTTGAAAGTGTTCCTCCTCCTCTTTCCCCACAAACCCTGTTATTTTGTGCCTTTTGTTAGAGGTTAGTTGATGTTTTGGAAATGAACTTCTGAGTGTGTTTCATTGTAGTCTCTCTCTCAACTGTTTGGGAGGGAAGCTTGGTGTTTTGGCTCAGCTGGTGAGTTTTCCATGTCAAAATAGTTCAGCTCTTTCCAAAGTGGTGTAATTGGTGACTTCAAGCTTTTCTTCTAATTTCTGTTCTAGCCAAACTATAGCTTCCATATTTTAATTTTTTCTTTTTCCTAGCTTAAATTTCGAGAGTCTGTGGCCCTTGTTTTGGGCTTGCTGCCTTCAGTTAATAATACAGTAGTTATTGAAGTATTGCAGCCAAGAGTGAGAATGGAAAACTAGGTGTCGCCCACACATCTGGAATAGCTTTCAAGTAACGTCTTTTGAAGCCTCTAAATCAGATTCTGATATTATTGAAGCTGAATTTGTGCAGCTCTTGCATAAATACACGAAAGTATCACCATGGCTTACAGCTAGAAGCTCAGTGAGGTGTCGCAGATGTTACCTTTTAAGGTGTGTTCAATCCAGGAGGATTCCAAAGTATTTTTGGTAATCTCTGGGGGTAGGGGTGGGAGTGAGTGGAGGAATTTAACTTTTCTCTTATTGAAGCTCAGGGGAACTAAGTGTCTGTGGTGAACAGATCCAATGAGACTGGAGGGGGTTGCAGGGACTGACACATTGCCCAGTACTTCAGTAAGTATAAGGTGATAACTGAGGCAGTCTTGAAACTGAATGGCTGTAAACACTGAGAGCCTTTCCAAGCAAAGTCTAGCAGGGAGGAAAAAAGGAGAGGAGTTATTAGCAAAAACTAATTTTAGGGATGTTTGGTCTCTTTAGGCTTCTTCTGTATTCAGAGGGAGAAGGAGGAAGGTCTTCAGGGATAAGAGGGAATGAGTGCTGGAGACCAATTTTAGGCCCCAGGCCAGTGGAGCTATATTCATGATTGATTGTATTATAAAACACTTGGGTCAGAAGGCATTTCTGAGTTACTATGAAATAATAGCATGCAGACAGTTCATCTTACTGTAGAATGAATCCATATGATGCAGCTATGTTAGGAGAACCTAGGTCAGAAACTGAGGACCTAGCATAACCTCTTGCTGAAAACAAACAAACAAAACCCCACAACCCTCTCCGCGTGGGACTGGGGAGACTCAGACAAGTGAACAACTATTGGAATTCTCACTGTCAAGAGTCTGAAATCTGTAGTAAATGCTGAAAGAAAGTCCTTGCTGGAGGGCTGCTCATTGCGAAGTCTGCTTGCTTGGCAGTACAGCAGCTTGTCTTGGTAAAAAATTAAGTCCAACACAAATTGTAAGGAAAAAAAGGGGTATTTCTCAATTTTTGTGAGACTCACCTGTTTTGCAATATTTACAGATGAATTGTTTTCAGTCAAGCTGTTTTAAGGATTGTTAATATTCCTTGCTTCACCAAATGGAGATTCACATATCTGAATTATAAGTAGGTTAATGCTACAGCTAATTACTGTCTGTTAACTCCAGGTTGCATCTTAAGCCTTGTCCTTGCAGGGATCTTGATCAGTGTGAATATCCCAGCATGACCACCAGCAAGGTAACAGTGTTGCTATCGCTCCCTGTGTAATATCCATAGCAGTACCTGCTCTCTAAAAGAAGAGCACTTTCCCTCCTGGAGGAACAGGAATACTCATGTTCTGGTAATGACTTCAGATAGTATCAGACACTTCCAGATGACAGGTTACAAATGTCACTTTTTTTGACAAAGTCTCTCAAGATCTTGATGCTAGACCTGGGACGCTGACTTTCATGTCTATGCAATTTCTTCTGGACTCCTGTCATGAAGGGTAAAGGAGCATGACTTCTGCTTCGTTACCTCCACATTTCCCCCTCCCCATACACGTTTGCTACTACTGTTTTCAGTTAAGTTGTTACAGCTTTGCAGAAGGGCCAAAAGTAGAAGGGAGCTGTTTCTTCATGCTATATAAATCTCTGTTCAGAGCAAAGGAGAGGAGAGCACGGACCAGTTAAATAATCTTCGTGCCCCCGAGTCTCGCTGGCATGAGGCGTTTGTACTAGAGTCTTTTGGCTACAGTGCCCTCAGAGGAGTGATGGGGCGAGAAGCACGTGCCCTGTGAATGCTGCCACACCGGCGTGCGCTCTCGCCCTTCGCCTTAGTGGGCAATTACGGCTCTTAGGTATGTCGTTGCCTGTTGGGTTTGTGATCTGACATGTTTTCAAGCTTCTGCTGAGTTTCATCTTTTCTTTGCGAGGCCCTTAGCTTCAGTTAGAATGCATCTAATTTAATATTTGAAAGAAAACCAAAAGGAGAAGTCAGAAAAGCCGTTACTTTTCACCCTTTGGACTGCACCCATTTTAAAAGCTGTTATTTAAAAATGAAAATACATGGCTTTAAAGCAAATAAAACTTTTTTTTTCTTACTCCCCCCACCTCGATTAAGGTTTTTGGCATTAGCTTGTTTACCAGTCTGAACGTTTCCTCAGCTCTTGACTGTGGCTGAGGGCACCGTTGTGCTTCCTGGCTGTGGAGTTCAGCTCAGCAGAGGGAGGCCTCTCTGCCAAGCGGGGCTTTGATGTTTGAACAGAAAGTAGGATTATGATTTGAAGCAAGGTTAGTTTTGGGGAACCTGTTTGCGCTAAGCGGTTAGTTTAGATATTTCAAGCATACGTATCGCTGTTTAGTTAAGCCTTATGCATGCATTGGTGGGATGTGATGATTATCAAACTGTTTAAAAACAAATCCTAAAGGAGAAAAATTACACTGCCTTTGCATTAGCATGTCTACAGCAGGTGTAATTTAACATCATCAGCTCAGTTCAAACAGGCTGGGAATTTGGCTGCCTTTACGGTGTGGGCTGTTTAGTTATTTTAATTGTCTTCTGTTGAAGTCCTAAATAGTAATTTCTTATCTGAATAGAGCTATAGGGAATAGGATGAGGGTAAACAGGAAAAAGACATAATTACATTGGTTTAAATTCGTACCACAGGTCACACCAAAACATGTCCTTGTGTAAACAAGGCTCATGTTTGTCCATACAGCTGGGTTCAACTGTGTCCATTGCTGACATCCATTGTCAGCAACAGATCATTTTTGTAGTATAGCCAAGGCTCTAGAACAAAGGCGGTAATCAGTTTTGTTGCATAGCTCGGTGACAGAGGTGGCATTATACTGATGGACAAAGCAAAGTGGTTTTTTAGCCCCATGTAGCAAGAAGAGGCAAGAATATTGGTTGATACAAATATTTTTCTGTATTTTTATTGCCAGCTGCTAAAGATTTACAGTGAACCCATACCAGAACTTCACCGGTCTTGAAATACTGTTAATTTTATTTATTTATTTATTTTTGTTTTTAAAATCAGAACACCTTGATGAAACCTTTTTTCTTTAAGATACTGCTGGCTTTTGTGAATTGTTGTTTAGAAGTACTATTCTGGCACAAGTAACGTGTTTAAAAATTAGTTTTTGTATTTGGGAAGCTCCTAGTTCTTTACCACATGTGCAGGTCTTAAGTGGAGAGTAGCAGAAGGTGTACGGCCTGAGGGAGGGAGAGAGTTCTCCAGCAGCATTATTATTTGTGGTAGTATTCACAGAATAAAGCTGCATTTTATTGCTGCCAGGGGAAAATTAAAAGCATGATGACAGCTATTTGGTGTGTGCAGTGGGTAGGGTAGATCCAGGACTCTTTGTAGTACATGAGCTATAGTTGTATACCACTTCTTCAAAACTGCACTTCAGTATGCCATACTCACATGGAGACCAGGAAAAAAGAAAAAACAAAACAAAACCACCAAACTTAAAACACTGTAGGCCAGGGTGGCGTAACTGATGTTGCAACGGGAATTGGAGAGACAAAGTCTTCCATTGGATGTTGTGGTCTGATGTACAAGGTTGCATTTGGCCTTACCCTGTTACTGCTTTTCTGGTATTATAATGGAAGACATTACAATTCAGTGAGTGGCCATAAAGTGCTTAAAAATCGTATTGAGGGAATGGAGAAAGCCACACGTTTCATCTTGTTTCTTTATATTTGTGATAATTAAAAATCCCAACTGACTTCAGAGAGTACAAGATCTTGCTAAGTGTTGGAGCTACACTGCTGTGTAAGTGTTGCGTGTCTTGCTTCTCTGGCAAAGACAGGCATTGACTCTACAGCTTATGCTTTAGCTGCTGTAACTGAGAGGGTGTCGCATACCATCTTCTAAGAAGGTCATTACCCCACTCCTTTGCCTTATGTTATCACTACTGGAACTGCAACAGGGGTTTCATGTGAAAACAAGCATTAAGGTTGCATGCAGTTCAGGACATGAGGAGAAGACATCCTAGAGGGGTTGCTCTGGGCAATGGTGGCTTCTGCCTAGGGAGTCATGAACTGTGCTGCTTGTGGTTTTTGTTTTTATATATGTACATAAAACATAGAAAGTAGTGATATTTTTGAAAGAAAACGCCAAATAAGCCACAGTGAGCACTTGATGCATGCTCTGCATATATCTAGAAAGCCTTTCTGTCTATCATTGCTACCACACTGGCTCTTCCGTGTTTTTATTAGAGCACAGGTCTGTTGAACCCAGCCCAGACAACTTGTTGGGGTATTTATTTACAGTGGAATGTCTTGGGTCGTCGTTTATTTTTTTCATTCTAGTGGGATCCCTACGTTCTGCAGATAATACCTCTTCTTTCAGATGCTTTTTATTCTTTGACTATATGGGATACTCTGGTCAGCATTTCCTTACCCTTTATCAGCCATATCTATGCAGTGATTCCCCAGTGACTCAAGGAAACCCAATGCTTTATTAAAACCTGTATCATCTTTTAGAAAAATGCATGGCTCTCAATAAACAGTAGCAAATGCACAGTCTTACTGCATTTAAGTCGATTGAAGATGACTGTAAGATTGAAGTATCCCTTTATTGTTCGATTTTGGAACAATATCATTTCAGAATTTCAATACTCAACTTCAAAACAACTGATGAAAGTTTCCAGTGAACCAAAGAAAGTATTGTTAAGATGTTGTTTTCCTTTGTCACTCTTTGTTTTTCATCGTATTTCTCTATTCTCTAGGAATTTGTTACAGAACAATATTGAGCAATGAAAAGAGAAAGGTCTTTATCCCTGCCTGTGAGAGTAACTGTGCTTGTTTATGAGTATTCCTTGTAATGATTCAGAAGTTAATTCTTAGAGTACTGTTTTGGTAACAAAAAAAGACTATAGTTGATTCCAGATCTAGTACCTTTTAAAATGTGGTTTTAACTTTTACAGTTATCACTGTGGTAGAGGCATCATTGAATATATGTCAATTGCATGAAATTTGTCGTATAACAAAGTGATGCCTTTAAAAAAATGAAGAAAACAAACAATAACGAGAACATATGACTCGTAAAAACAAAATTACTTTTAGCTAGATTTTTTCACGGGGCTTGAAGATTTTGAGAAAGGATTTGCATCCTTTTTTGAGATGAGAGTAGAATTTTTATTTGGTTACTTTATCACGGTTTGCACTCAGAGCTACCAGTTCTGGTAGGTATTTTTAGTGTGACATGCCTTGCTAAGCATCGCTGGGTTGCTTATTACTGTTCATATCACGTTCCAAACAAGTAGTTGAAGGAACAGTGTATGTAAGCATTACACCTGAAATTACACATTCTCCTTTTTAATTTAACGAATGTCAGCGCTTTTTCATCTCTTGTGTTTTCAGTATGATGAGAACTGTACCATACCGGGCAGGTTTTGGCACCATAAATAGACTGAATACCCGGCTTTCAGAAATGACTGCTTAGAATAGCCTATGCATAATTTTTGTCTAATACTACAAGGGGAAGAAAAATAGTAGCTGCAGTAACAAAAGGACTGAACTAATTGAGTAACAAAAATTCGAACGTTTTAATAGATGTGGGAGGACTGGATTATTAATGGTGGCATAGAGAAAAACACTGCACCGTCTGTTCCTCTCGAGGCTTATGGCTGTGTGTATGTAATAGGGATCACTTATCCTGAGGCCTGTGAGGCCTCCTGAGCTTGCACAGGAAAGGAAAGGAAGAAGCAGCTCCTTGGCCTTCGTTTCAGTGGCAAGCTACTTTGCTTATGGCAACAAAACATGATGTCTCTAGGTTCAGGGTACTTTATGGCAAGGGCTCTATCTCTGCCCAGAAGGTTGGGTGGTGTCTCCTTAGTCAGAGCTCAGAAGGTCTTACAGCCTGTCACTGGGCTTTGATTACAAGTTGTTGGGTTTTTTCCTCTTTTTGTCCCTTAGACGTGGTGTTTGTATTTCCAAAATCCTAGCATGTGAGGCCAGTATGACAGCTTCTCTTGCAGTGAGCAGCTGACAGAACATGTAACTGTTTGAGCACTGTTTGTGCAGTCCCAGAAGTCTAAAATGGTGATGAAGTTCTTTGCTTCTCCTCCTCTGATATAAGCCGTGCCTCCTACAACACCTCTCATCCTTATGGAATTTGACTTCTCCTCCTTGTCCACCATCCTCACTGCCTTGTACTGCTGTGTGGTGGTGCTTTGTCATGTAGCTAGCTCTGTGACTGTACTTAAGGAGAGGGTATTTTTAATAGTATTGGACAGAAAATATAAGAATTCTGTATTGCAGTGTGGTTTGGGTTTTTTGGTTTTTTTTGTTTTGTTTTTAAATAAAGACTAGTAAATAAGTAAAGCAGCAGGATGTAGTTCACCCAGCTGTATCCTACAGATTTGGTAAGGGGCAGAGTTAACTTTGTTGCCTGTAGGTCTCTGTGGGACGATGCTAGCTATATGTAGTGCTAGGTATGATTGCTTTAGCTTCTATAGACTGTGTTTAGTTTACCTTCCCCTTTCTAGAAAACAGTGGTAAGCCCCCAAATCTCAATTTTGGTTTTGTCACATTTTTATCACTCTTGGACAGTTTTCTAATTCATTGAGAAGAGATGAGTGCTCAGTGCTTTGCTGTGATTTTTTTTTTTGTTTTTCCCCTCCAGTAAGATATAAAAGGAATAACTCTTTCTTCTGCCTTTTAATACCTGCTTTTGACCCTCGAAACTGAGATAGGATGATGACACTTATCCCCTAGCCTCCACTCATTTGGGTATACTGACCAGTCATGCAGCAACATAGAAGGCTTCTGCGCTATGTTTTTGCTGCTGTTACTTGCTAACAAAAGGACTAAACTAAAGTTTATGTCAAATTTCTTATCTCTCTTTTTTTTTTTCTGGTTGTAGGCTATCGCATAACTTCATTGATGCAGATTAATCCATTTCACTTCCTAGTTTGACAAACCTTTGTGCTTTTCCCCCTATTAGCCGTCTGTGGACATGGTTTTAGCGCTGAGGCAAAGCAAGAGATCATGGCATAACTTGCACCAATTGTGTAAACTGTGTTAGATACATGCTGTCACTGACTTCTGCTGTGCTTAAAAACAGTTTATCTTGTGCTAGTAGGGGTGAAGGAAATGTTCTTGTTTTATTACAGTATTAACCTGTTGGTTGTACCTCTTGACTTCTAGGTTGCATCACAACGCATAAGCTCAGTGGATCTTTCATGCTGCAGCCTGGAGCACCTGCCTGCCAACCTGTTTTATAGCCAAGACCTCACTCATCTCAATTTAAAGCAGAACTTCCTGAGGCTAAACCCTAGCTCATCCACAAATAGAGCGCTTAGTGAATTACAAAGGTAAAGTGATATGGTTCTACTGGTCTTCCTCTGCCCTTGGAGCCAAGTGACCACTGGTCTGCAGGAACTTCCCTAAAAATTACTGCCTTCTCTTGTGAAGGGTTGGCCTGGCTGTAATGCCTCAGAAATTGGTTAACCCTGTATGGTAGAAACAGACTAGCTTTCATAAGAAACTTAATGTTTTTTCTTGTAAGTAGAAGGATATTTTCAATCCAAAAGGCAGGTTTTAGAATGCTTTGTTTTTGTGTACCTACTGAGGCCAGGCTGTAGTTCTTCAACCTTTGACTCAACGTGAGTGAATATGAGTTGGTGAGCTGCCCATCATGGGATGCATTCTAGGTAGGAACAGTACTGCGTGTGACTTGACTTAGAAGTTTTTTGTAACACCCCCTCACCCCCAAGCAAAGAAAGCCCTGATTTAATAAAAGTAGCCTGATTCCTGTCTTTTTACTCTGCTCAACCCTAATTCTTCTTTCCTAGTAACTCTGACCTTCCAGTTGTTCTTTCCACTGCAGCTCATCTGAGAATGTAACAAATGGGTAGAAAGCAGCACGGTTGGTGATCTGAATGATTTAATGCATGTGTGCCAGAACTGTGGAATCAGCAGGCCTTCTGTATTCAGAAAGATGAATGTTTCCATACTGAATATAAAACTGTGATTTTAATTTCAGTGGTAACTGAATTGCAGAGTACCTCAGGATTATATTTGTGGATGGTCCTGTTCAAACAAAATGTTTTAAACTACATTTCTAAATCCCTTCCTCTTAAAAAAAAAAACAAAAACCAACAACTGAAAAATACAAGATGGATTATGCGGGCTGTTGTATTTTTATATAATTCCAATTTCATTCTGGAAAAACAAAAAATTTGGCATAATGGAAGATGAATGAACCCAGCAGGTCTGCTTCACAAACAAAGCAGGCAGTGATTCCAAGAGCTTAGGAACACAGTCTGGAGAGGAATACTGGATTAAATGTTCTGTGAATGTCAATATAGGTCTCCAGATAGTAAGTGGAATTTTAGCATAAGTTAGGTGATGAACATGGAGAGATAATGAATGTCTTTAATGAATTTTCACAATTTTTCCTTTTTAAACATCAGAAAGTGAACAGGAGATACTTGATTATATTTTGTCCATCCACATAAAGCTAATGCTGTCGGGGATTAGAAAGCATTTATAAGTAATGTGATGGGCAATGTTCATTGTCTGTTTAATGTTCTCTTGGTGCTGCAGTTGTAGGAACAGCTGAAGAGTCTTGCTGAAAGTTAATAAAGTATTCAAATTTTTCTCACTAATGTGGGCCTGAACGTGCGAGAGTGAAAGAGTTCAGGTGACCAGATAAAACTCTCCTGTTCTCTGAGATTCTGCATCAGGAAAATCTGAAAAGTGGCATATACCTGAAGTGGTGCAAAACTGATCAAGTGTCTCATTCTTCTGAGAGCTGGTCCTGTTCTGTCAGTAAATGATAGTCTGCTCTGCCTCCGTTGCTTTGACCTTGCCAAGACGGCGTGGGAAGGTCTGTGAACTTCTGGAGAAAAAGAATGAATTATTAGGAAGGTTACACAGCAGTGTTTCAGTGGATCAGAGCCAGTGCCTCATAAACTCCTGCCCCTTGGCGCTGACCTTCCCTCTGCCACAGCTGATGTCCCCCAGCCTTACCTTCATCCAGCACAGGTGGCATCACCCAGGCAGTGAGTAGCTGGAAGCTGCTGCCGTTCCCACTGCTGTGCCTGGTGGAAGGGGCTGTGTGAGGTGGCACTTACTGCTGAGGGTTAGGAAGAGCAGTGCTCCATTGGTTGTCTTTTGCCTCCCAACAGCAGCAAAAGCATGAGCCTGGCCCTGGAGTGCTCTCCCAAGCCATGCTCCTTCCAGCCCTAAGAAACACAGTCCTAGCTTCTCTTCAGGGTGGGAAAACTTGAGTTTTACTTCTGCTGCCAAAAAGCTTTAAGCCAGCTTGACTGCTACTGTAAGTCTGATTTCTGCAGTAAGTAAATACACAAACATCTAGCAAGAAGGGAACACTGTATCTTTTTGAGATTATTAGTGAATCCCAGTATGAAAGCATGTGCAAAGTAAGGAGAAGCTCAGTCATTCCTGGGAAGACAAGTTGTTATTTGTCTGACTTTTTTTTTTTTTTTTTAAATCCAATCATAAAACCATTTTCTTATGTTTTTAGGGGGTCACATGAGGTAAAACTTGACTGGATAAACCAAAAGTCTTTTTTTTGTTCGCCCATGTTCTTTCAAACCGCTGCAAAGCAAGTACAAAATCTCTGCTGTTCTGATTTGGTACTGTTGGCTTTTATACCAAATTCTCAATTGCTAAATTGCAGCCACACACAGGGCACAGCACCAGTGAATCAAGCCCAGAAGTATTTAAGGCTCCAAAATAACGATGTGCTTGGATGTTGTGAACAAAATGCATTGGCATTTATATACCTACCCTTCCTGGTACAATTTTCAATTGTATCTGGTTATCAAGGCAGTCTAGGAAAATTAGTTGTGCTATAAGCAGCTCTTGGTGCTAGCTGTTCCTCTTAATAAATCACTTTAGGTGGTAATTTAACAAATGCTCATGAGTGCTGTCTTTCAAAACAAGAGGTATGTCAAAGACAGAGGAAAATACCAGCTTTTCAGCTACCCACTGAGTAGACTCACAAGCAGCTGGGTCATAGTAATGAGATGCTGACATATGCACTTGGCAGGTACAGTCACAAATGGATTGGCAAAAAAACTGAAGAATTCCTACTTTTCCTTATGCAGTTACTTCTTTCAGTTGTTAAAATAATGTACTTTATTTCGTTTCTGCATAAAATATGTAGTCCTGCTCAGTACGTGGCATAAGTGAAAAGTTTTCATCTCAGAAACTAAGTTGCTGGTAGCATGTGAGGGTTTGCAGAGGTGTAGATGCACTTTTTTTCCCAGAAGCTATGCTTTCACTTGCTTTACTGTCCACTCAGACTTTAAGTTCTGTTGCTGTAGGTACTCTGCAGCTGTGACCTTCTGTAACTGAACTGTCTGAATGTTGAAAAATACAGCTACCTGTATTTTTTTTCCTACTTACCAGCGAATAGATATTTCATACTACATATAAAAGTAGGCAGTCTGAAAATTTATCTGTCTTGAAAAAAACACAGCAAGTGTTGGTACTTACTCTCCCTCACAGTAGGTTTTTAAAAAATGATAGGAAAGGGTGTTTTTCTTCTGGGGGAAGAGGAGATTCTCCAGTTGAAAGATTGCCCAGCTGTTGCAGTATAAGAAGCGGCTGATGTCTTGTGGTAATATCCCCATCGAGTCAGGATTTGCCTTAAAGCCCTTAGTGGTTTAGGTCCTGTTTTAGCAAACAGTAATTTAAGACATTCTGTTGTCTTAAGTTGTCACAAATTTTGTTGCTTTTGTTGCTCTCTTAATGTTGGTTGGTGGATTTTATTTTTTTTTTAAACCATAAAGTTGAGATTTATATGTACACTGTGTTTCCAAACCTCACTTTCCCCTTATCTATAATGCAGCTGCACAGCTCTTGTTCTGAAATGCAAACAAGTGTTCAGGCTTACTAGTTTTGCAGAGTACTGTTGCTCTAGGTTTGAAGCAAATGAATAAACCATAGTCTTTATTCGCTGTTGCTCTGCTTCACTGGGCTAAGCATACTTTATATTTCTATGTAATTGTTTCAGTCAGTGCTGTTGGAAAAAACTATTGGCATCAAGAGTACTGCTTGCTTGTTAATATTGAAAAGTAAGTTGTCAGTATGTGGATTTTTAATATAAGCCTGTAGCGGATTTTTTTTTTAATTTTTTTTTTTTGAGAGAAAGAAAGAAAGGGAGGATGTAATAAGCCACAAAGTTTGTTTTAACGATAAACAAAATGATGGTTGCCAATTTTTATCTGAAGAACAAGTTGTTATTCTGATTGTGGTTGTTAATTATTAACAGTCATTATATGGATTTTTATCTTTAAGATCTGTTGGTATCTTTCGTCTCCCAGAGCCTCTTTGGAAATCAACTGTCTCCTCAGGCATCCGAGCTGAAAGTCTTCTAGGCTAGTGGCAGTAACGTGAAATAGCACCTATAGGGTATGAGAAGGCTAGAGGACTCTCGGATATTGATGCAAATGTTTCTGAAATCCCTTGCTACTTCCAACTGTGGAATAGCTGTTTTTATCTGAAAACCCAGAATTTGGGGTGGTCGTCCAGCTAAACCCTTCTTACCAACCCATCATGCAGTAAGTAGGTAATTTGAAATGCAGTCATTGCTCAGAGAACACTTAGGTTCCCAGACAGTGAGGGGGGAACAGTATTAGCAACCTAACTGGTGTGAACCCAGCAGAAAAGCTTGCTAGAAGTCGGGGTGAAAAGTAGTTTGATCCTAGCTTGTCCCTAGAGATTGAGGAGCAGGGAAGAAAGTCTCCATCCTGCCACTTGGTTGGTCTCAAAGTGGATTGAAGTGGCTCCTTGTGATTATTGCTTTTAGTGCATGAAACTGAGCTTAGCAAAGAATGTCAGAGGGATTAATGACATGGCAAATACATATTTTTGTTGTTTTTTTTTTTTTCCCCCTTGACCCACAGGGCAATGCCAGTAGATGCACTGGAAAAGATTTGAGCTTTGCCCTTTTTTTGGTGGGTGTTTTTTTGTTTTGTTTGGGGGTTTTGTTTTGTTTTTTTAAGGATGCTCTTCTGGAAAAGAATTTGCTTTTAAATGCACACATTTATTGAAGTTATTTAAATGAGTCTAGCTAAGGTGGGGAGTGTACTACCGCAAGGAGTGGAGTGCTGTTGCATGCTCCGTGGTGTGGGAAGATGCTGGGAGCTTTCTCTCACACTCTGATAGTCTCAGAGCCAGGGAACCTTACTTTTATACTCATTTCTCCTCTTGCTCTTGAAGCTGAAGACTGAAGCCTAGCCATCGAAAGCAGTAGGGCAAGAAGGAGAAGCTGGCATGATACTGACATCCAGAGGTCTACTAGTAACAACCTCCATCCAGTGTTTGCTATATTCTGGTGCTACATTTATTTTCTAAGCTCTGTAGCCTTGGAATATATTTCTGCTATTTATAATACTAAAGGTGACACTTGGAATATGTTATTTATGTAACTTCTCTGCTTTTGTTTTGTTCAGCTTGTAAATATATTGAAGGAAGAGTTTGGTTTTATTAGTGCATCTTTCCAAATCTTCATGACTGGATGTGTTCTACGTAGCTCCTGTGTAGCTTTCCAAACTCAAGAAAGTACCCTTCATGTGAATACTTGGCAAAAATCAGTGACATTTGATTAAAGAAAAATAAATTGCAAAATCAAGTCGCTACAAGTGACTAAGTGGGGAAGATTGCAAAATTGGTTTAATGCCTGAAACATATTGGATTTTTTGGATTGTTTAAATTGGAACAGTGAACTCCTTAACGGCGGTAGGAGAAAAATAGATGGCACTAAGAAATAGGCTATAAAATAGCATTTTTAAAAATAACGTAGTCTAAAAGTAGAAATTGCAGTTGTTAATTGGATTCAGTTTAGTGGAACTATTGGGCTAAATACAGCAGTATCTTTTCCAACTAATGCTTCAAAAAGTAGTGAACATATTTATGTCAGCCTACTCCAGTGTACTTGTGTGATGCTTTCTGATATGGCTTCCAAAGTAAGGGTTTTCTTTTCATGTATTTAAACATGCTTCAGTTTGGAAGCCCACCTCTAGCTAATGCTTTTGAATTTCAAATACAAATTTCCAATGTAGAGAAAGAGAATATATTTTCACTTTTTTCCTAGGAATTTTTGTTCTTTCTCTGAGGATAGTGTTTCCCCCCTAACAAAACAGCGTGTGCTAGGTATGTGCAGAAATTGAGAACTGCGAAGTACAGTAATCTAGGTTCAGATTATTTCCACAAACAACACATACATTTCATTTTTCTTGTCTTTATGGTCTTCTCACCAACTATGTAATAAAATAAAAGCTGTATTGTTGTCTTAAATTTGGAGGTAGGTCTAAATTTAGCTTAATATCTGTGATTATTTGTATATTTTGAAAAATAACTGCCTAGTTTTAAGGTTATTCCTTTTTGTGCAGTGCGGTCTGTTTTCTTCTTCCTTTTATTTTTTTTAATACAATCTACCAATTAGTTTTGGCATATAGACTCAAGTCTGTATGCCAGAATTGTGCCTTTTATAGTTTTAAATGTGAGTAGAGGGGAGAAATATCAGGGTGACTGTTCCTGGTGTGTTGGCATAAAGGGTAGTGATGATACCAAGATTACAGCTATCAGTCTGCTTTTTTTCTTTCTTCTTCTTTTTCCTTCATGGCATTTAAGAAAGGAGGAAGGAAATAAAAATTCAGATTAAACTATGTTTTCATTTATTCATTCAGCTAATGGAGAAACTGATAATTAATGGATGAATTTGTTGAAGTTTCTTCTGACTTGACCAGAAGCAGTCTTTGCTGTCAAATTAAGTGACCCTCTTTTCTGAGATGACTTCTCTCCATCTGTTTTTGTGCAGTGTGACGTGAACTACTTGGTTTCTGGATGAACAGGAGTCTTGTCCAGAGAAACAGAGTGGAAAACAAGAGCAGAGTCCTCCTATCTCCTCTCTATATTATCTATTGAAAACTCTCCTGTGCCCAAGCTGGGGAGGGCTGCTATTGACCTCAGTTAGGCCAAGTCTTCACCTGCAGCATCCAAATGAACCTCCCTAGCTGTTGCAGAAACAATCTACCTCTGTTCAGCTGTCTCGACAAATTTAGCAGGGCAAGAGGGCTGCAATAGTTCATTTTAATTGTCTAACTAACTGAAGGCTTTTACAGTGACATCTTTCTGGGAAGGGAAATGCTATGACAGTATTTCTGGTGCTAGGCTAGCTGCTTCCTTAGGCAATAAGGCTATGGATGGGTGAATCTGACGCAACTGCAAAAAGACAGTAAATCAGACTATTTATTTCCAAGGAAGAAATTGGTGTGTCAGGTTTGTACGGAAATTCTCTTCATGATTAAGTTAGTGGCCAAAGTGGCAGGCATTCATGAAGGTGGCAAGTTGTAGTTCAGTTCCAACACTTGCCACTGTGCATCAATCTGCTTGGAAATGGTGCTGGAGCTGAGGGACAGTTGTGCTGCTCTTTGAAATGATGATGTTCAACTGCAGTCACAGCATAGTCATGAGACAGCCCAAGTACTGGAGATAGTATTGGGAAAGTGGTTGTTTTCCTTAAGCTGAGTCCCTTATTAAGCCACGTCTTCTGTTTTGTGTGTAGTAAAATACTGCTTTTAATTAAAAAGCTAGCCTGCTTTTAGTCAGAGTAAGGCAAGACCGATTTTGTCAGATGAGTCTGTTACAGCTTCATTTCAGTGGCAGTGTATGGCCAATTCGAATATACTGTCCCCTCCCCAACCATAGTGGGTCACAAATGTTGTACTGTGTAATGGAAATTCCTCTGCTGTGCACATCAGGTAGACCTGATTTTGAAATTAGCATGTCAGTTCATTGCTTTGCCATGATACAAACTTCTCTTGTTAGTTCCTCTCCTCATTTTGCGTATGTCAAACTAAAACCACTCCTGAAGTGGCAGCTTCAGGATTAAGTGAGTGAGCATTTTTTGGCTCAATTAAGGCAATTAGTGTTCAGTCATATTGCATGTTTAAACTCAAGCATTGACATGTCAACATTTTGCTCTAGCTTAAAGTAGGACTATTTTTGGTCACATGAGTGTTTATATATTGGTCATTACAGTAGAAAGCTTAGTAAGCTAACTGAACATAGTGTGTTGAGAGATGCTGTTCTTCAGGTTGACTTTAACAGATAGCAAAGTCTAGAACCAGGGAAGGAAAGCATATGTATGGACTTGATATGAGGTTATTACACCGTCATGCCTCAAACGAGTGATGTTGTGCCTTTTCTTCTTTCTAGCAATGCCATGGGGGCAGCATTGATATGTGCCCCTGCTTCTGATAAGAGTAAAGATTTAGGTGTGAGAAAATGGCAAGGATGTTGCTCTGTAAAATCTATTTAAAGCCTGACCCTGTGCAAGCTCAGTAGCAAGAGAAAACTTGAGTCTGTATAATACTTCTCTCCTCCCTTATTTATATTGGTGCTACAAGTACAACTGGTGCTACTCTCTGTAAATCTATGTAAATACAAGAAGCACTATAAACAATTCAGCATTTTAAATGTGCAGTATGACAGTGCTCCATAACAGAAGTGTACCAGCCCATTTACAATGTGGATAGTGGGAGGTGGGTGGCCAAAGATGAGAGGTAGACTTGGATCTTAACTTTGAGCAAATGCCTGCTAGTTTTGCTTAGTAATGTTCTGTGCTTGACAGTGCTCCATGAGGAGAAATGTGACTTTAGCATTTTGTAAATGAACATGTTTACAAAGAAGGAAGAAAATATCTCTTTCCTGCCAGTTGTCTTAAGTGAATCTCTT
The DNA here is from genome assembly GCA_013400535.1 of Scopus umbretta. Taxonomy (NCBI): domain Eukaryota; kingdom Metazoa; phylum Chordata; class Aves; order Pelecaniformes; family Scopidae; genus Scopus; species Scopus umbretta. Next base: position 24,771 of record VZTL01038772.1, read on the forward strand.
AACTTGAAGTTCATGGTGTCTGTCTTTCAGCTTTTCTTTAAATGTGATTTAATGATGAACTCGCTTTTGTGGATGCTTTGACATATACTTACGTGTGCATTTTCAGCTTCTGTATGAGTTTAGCCAGTACTGGATGCACTACTCATCCTCCCTTATGTACTATATAGACCTGTTAACCAGTTCAGTTTCTGTCCTTAGTAATTAGATTACTCACAGAAGACCCTTAATAAACACACATTAAAGCATACATTAGAGTAGTGGAGATGTAATCCTGATACAGTTGCGGGGGGGTGATTTCCCCACTCCCTTTGACCTATGACAGTTATACACAAGAATGCATGTGGAAAACCTTGAAGCTTCATTGGAGTTAGTTAACGTATTTCTTAGCTTCCTTTACCACCCCCACCCCCTGCCTCAGTCCTCTTTCTTCTGTGTATTAGCTTAATCTTCTGTAATTTTATCTCAAGATAGTATTTGGGGTCTTCTAGTAGATTGTAGTTTTCACTTGTTCAGTGGGCAAAAGCCCTGAGACTGTTCTTCTGAGACTCCCAAGGGGCACAGGTATAAGCTGTAGCCTCGGTGTTGATTATTAAATGAGTTAATTATTTTTTCATGGTTGACTTGAAAATTGGAATGGTTGCATTTTGATGTTTCTCCAGCAGCTTAGCTATTTTGACTTAATCTTCCTGTCTTCACTACTATTTTTACACTTACCTAAATACTGGAAATAAATGTAATTTCTAAAGGCCCTGGAGTCTGCTACTTAGAGCACTCTTGTTTGTATTTGCAGTTGACTTTGAGGAAGACGTGGGACAGCTGTCCCACCACAGAATCACTCCAAATTTCAAGGCAGTATATCTGTGGCCTAAATCTACAGTTATCTTCAAGATAAATGTAGGGTTGTGGGTTTCAGTTCTAGGTTCAAAGTTTTTAAAGCCTTTCTCTCAAAATAGAGGAATTAGGAAAGTATGGTGTTTAAAATGTGCATTTTTTTCCTGGCTAGCAGCCCTCATCAGCTAGCTTACCCCAGACTCCTTTTATTTTACAGTTCTCTCTCTAGATATACATTAGTCATTGTTTCTGCACAGTACCATTTTTTTTTCCCTGCAGCTGTAATTTGATTGCAAGATTTCATTTAGTCTCCATCTAACTCTGTTCCAAACTTCTTCTGCCTCCAGCATGGCACAGGGTGTTCAAAATCTGTGATAACTCTGGCCATGATTTCTCCATTTTTTTTCTTCTGCCATTTTTGCACCAAAATATCAATAGAGAGCACAGCATTCTCTTGCTTGCTGCAAGCCTTTGTAAATGCTAAGTGTATTTGTAAGCTTTAAATATATTTATGGCCTCTTTTGGGGTAAAATCCACACTTCACTTACAACTCCCATTGAAAAACGATAGGAAGGCCCTGCTTACTTTTTCATGTTGAGTTTTAATCAGTGGCGTTAGTTTGATTTAGGCAATACTAAAGGTGCTTGTCACCATCCTCAGCTGGTGAGGATTTATAAGAATTTTTTGGCATTAAAACTCTTTAACCTGTTTAATGCTTGATGTGTTTTCTGGTCAGGAGAGGACACAGTGCTTTGAGGTAAGAATGTACTGGGCCAAGGCAGAGGCTGTGGATGCAGTGGCACATGCTGTCAGAGATTACTTTCACGTGGAATAGCAGCGTTCATAGGTGCAGTTTTGCTTCCATCACCATGTTATGTAAAAGCCTGCTCGTGCAAATAAAGGACTTGAGCCTTAACGAAGGGGAAAAAAAACTCCAAATAAAATGTCCTGGCATAAACTGTGCCAGAAAAGAAACTTCCTCCCCTCTATCGGAATCTGACACAGATCTTTTCATTCATCCTTTTACTTGCCTTTAGGCTTACCTCCCAGTGGTTGTTAGGCAACCATAATAATGTTGCTGAACATGCAGGCTGGCTAATTGGATTGTCCCCTTCTTGGGTTTTTTTGTTCAGTCTTAGTCATCTTTAGTAAGGCAAGCACATGCAAGTTGCTTCATTGGCTGATGTGATAAACCGAGGGGCTTTTAAGAGGTCTGTGACATGTCAAGGACAAAATTTTGAAATCTGTGTGAGCTTTGACATTGTACTTAATCAAGAGCATAAGAATTTGCCTCTGTCACTACAGAAGTCTTGCTAAATTCTGCTTTAATTCATGACATTTCCCAATTGTATTCAAACCATCCTATTGTAATGAGAATTTTTGGTTGAAAGGCAGTATCTACTCACATGAATGGAGCTGAGCTGCACCACAAAAATTTAGTGTTCAAATAGGCTGAGAATTTCCTGCGCCTTGTTACCAGTGTCACTAGGGCAGTCTTACTAGCAAGAAATGTATTCAGAAAAATAGCAATGCTGTAGTACAGGATGAGATGCCACGGAAGAAATGACATATATCATAAGGATGGCAAGGGTTTTGTTCTTTGTTACGCTCATGGGAAGGTATATTTAGCATGTTGTTCAGGAGGGCCTGTTTCTCTATGCCAGCGTAACGTGAGTGAAGTCTTGCAAGTGGGTGTTGAACATGAGTGCCTAGTAGTTTCCCTGGTTGTTCTGAGTACATAAACTAAAAATGCATTTTGCATTTACATAGCCAAACTTACCTTGTATTAATTATTGCAAGGCAATTTGGTGTCGTTTATGCTCCACTTATTTGTATCCTTTACTTTTTTTTAATTTTTATTTTTCTTACCTCTTTGTAGATTCACCAAGTTGAAGAGCCTTAACCTTTCCAATAATAATTTAGGAGACTTCCCACTGGCAGTCTGCAGTATCCCAACCCTGACTGAACTCAATGTGTCCTGCAACGCCCTCAGAAGTGTTCCAGCAGTTGTAGGCGAGATGCACAAGCAAGTACTTTCTTAAAACTTAATGTACACAGACTGATGATATAGACAACAGCAGCTGCATGACTCTGTACATAATCTTCTTGTGATAAACAGTGTAAACCTACTGGGTTTTGTTGGAGCAGGCTGGCTCGTAGATCTGTATGAAAGCAGTTGTGAACTGCGTGTGGAGGGGAAGCATCCTTTGTCTCAAAGCTCTTCCAGTCCCCGGTATTTGACACAAGGGTCACCTTAATGGTGAAGATAATCTTTAAGCCCCCATGCTTACGTGCTTCAGCCATCACACAAGTCGCAGTTCTGGAGATGTTTGAAGATATGATACAACGCTAGCGCAGCCTGCATTTCATAGTTGCAAGGCTTTTAATTATTTGGTTGGTATCTTCTGTAGCAGATGTTAAAGCGTTATTCCTTAACGTTTTTCTTTCTTCTGCCCTTTTGTATATTTTATTTCCGTGTAACTGCAGCAGATTTATGTGTTTATAGGAAGGAAATGTGATTTAACAGGTCACTCACTTCCTTCACTCTCCCTTCCCCTCCCCTGCCTTCAATAGCTTGCAGACATTTTTGCTGGATGGCAACTTTCTCCAGTCCCTTCCTGATGAATTGGAGCATATGCATCAGCTCAGCTATGTGAGTCTGTCCTTCAACGAGTTCACCGACATTCCAAGGGTGCTCGAGAAGCTGACCGCCATGGATAAACTCTGTATGTCAGGAAACTGCATGGATACCCTGAACCTACAGGTGTTAAAAAGGATGCCTCACATTAAACACGTGGATCTAAGGTAGGTGTTTGAAAAAGGGGAAAAGTAAGTGGGTCTAAATTACTGGTGTTGAAACGGTTTCTCGTTGGCTGTCAGAAAAGCCCCTGGGGTATGAATCTGTTGTGTTAGTCCATTGAGCCGTGTTTCTGGCAGTATTATGTAACTCGCAGCACTTGCTGTGACTCAGCACTCTTCTCTGAGGAAGAGGTAGCCTTGAGGGGGATCAGTAGTTAGGAAAATGAGTGGCGGAGATTAATATTTATGCCAAAAAACCCAAACAAAACAGAGCCTGGGACACTGGTGACTCCTGCAGTTCTAGTGGGTGCAGTGTTAATATAATATAAATGATAGTCCCTGGCTCAAAAAGCTTCTGTCTGAAATGTTACAGATGCGTGAGATGAAGAAAAAGGCAGTGAAGGTGAGAGGATAAAAATTAGACATTTTAATATTTCTTGGTATGTTAAAAAGCCTAGTCCACCATGAGTAACATTATTTTATTGATGCCCTCAGCAGAGTCTTAACGGATCCTTATTACAGATGGCTCCAGTATGAGGTGGTTCTTTATTCTTACAGTCTTTGGGGAAGCCAGCTTCTGCAATCAGCTGAGCAAAGCTCAATTCAGAGGCGATGAATTTTAGAACCATTTAGTTAAATAAAGCTCTTCAAGCGAAAACTTAGTGTACCATACTGCTGTGGAGCTGTCAGACTTTTCAATCAAAGAAGGGCCAGTGTAAGTTAAAAAAACAGCTGAAATAGACAGATGAATTCTGAAGTGTATGTGGTGTGGATGGGTGCACCCTTCCCTGGGTTAGAAACTGGCTGGATGGCCGTGCCCAGAAAGTGGTGGTGAATGGAGTTCAATCCAGTTGGTGGCCGGTCACAAGTGGTGTTCCCCAGGGATCAGTACTNCAAGTAACCAGTGATAAGATGAGATGTAATGGCCTCAAGTTGCATCAGGGGAGGTTTAGATTGGATATTGGGAAAAAATGTCTTTCCTGAAAGAGTGGTGAGACATTGGAACCGGCTGCCCAGGGAAGCAGTGGAGTCCCCATCCCTGGAGATGTTCAAACAATGTGTGGATATGACACTCCATGGTTTAGTAGACATGGTATTTTGGGTTGATGTTTGGACTAGATGATCTCAGAGGTCTTTCCCAACCTTAATAATTCTGTGATTCTATGGTTTGGTTATAAATGTGTCTGTGTGTTTGTATGTATGTTAAAAGCAAATAAATAACCTGGCCTTAGTGTAGGGATGCTGTGGCTGAGCTGGCCATGAGTTCCAGTGGTGCAGTTCAGCCCTCTCATTGTCAGCCGCATCCTTTCTGCGTGGAGCAGTGAAGAGCGATTCTTCGTATAACGCTGCCTGGAATAGTAAATGTCGAACATGTTTATAAACTGTACTTGCTGCATAGTGAAGTGCTTTGCTTCAGTGAAATCGGAAGGAAGCACTGCTTGTAAACTGAAAACAGAGAAAGTAGGCTGTGGTATTTGAGGGGGCATATTACCCATTTTCTTTTAATTGGAAAGTGTAGCTACGCTGAAAACACAACTGTTACACAGAGGGCAAGTCTTTGAAAACCAGAAAAACAACAAAACTGCAGGTATATGCCCTTATCCTCACCAGGGAGTCTCCATGGGCTGACAGAAGTTACTATACTGATTTTAGTGTTCTGGTCAGAGCTGCAAACTTGAAACTGAACCCTTTGGAGTGCTCTGCCGTCTCAAACATTGCTGGGTTATAGATAATCTTATTTCAGTTGTAACTTCTGGGGAAGTTGCTGAGTATTGGCAGAGTCGGTGCACTGCAGTGACGATGTGATAAAACCTGTTCTCTTTATCTGACAGACTTTACTTGTCTTGGGTTTTTGCTTTGTTTTCTTTCAACACCCATTTTCAGGCTTCTGAATCTGCTTGCTGTGGAACATGGCAAAGCAGGAGGCAAATATCGGAATTCAGAAATCTCAATTTGGCCTTTCAATAAGGCAAGAGATTCCAGTATCTGCATGTGACTTTTATCTGCCAGGCTTTTCCAGCAGATGCTCATGATAGGCCAGCAGGAACTGTAGAGGTTTTGTTCTTTTCCAAACTATCAGGCACAAATAACAGCCAGATCATCTTTTATTTTTATAGACACAGTAACAGTAATACTTACGTTCTTGCAGAGCTTTTTATCAGTAGTTTTCAAAGTAGTTTAGAAAGGAACTTGGTGTCATCATTCATTTGTCATGATGGATAAAACAGAGCTGAACCATACTGCTTTTAAAATACCATAACAAAGGGGAAAACATTTAAAATCAACCTTGATCAGAACCTGCAGGCATGCTAGTGTAATCCAGCACAACCAACTGTAGAGTGAGCATTGGTTTGTCAGCAGGAGCCTGGCGCGTAACTACACTTAATCTCCTTTTTTGTGTACAAGATTGAATTCAATTAGGAGATTGGAGGCTGATGAAATAGATTTTCTGCATCATGTGACCCAACTGGATCTCAGAGACAACAAACTTGGGGAGCTGGATGCAACAGTTTTTAACAATGTCGAAGTGTTACACTGTGAACGGAATCAACTGGTAACCCTCAAAATCAGTGGATATTTTCTCAAAGCGCTGTACGCTTCCTCAAACGGTAAGTGCGTTTTCAGGGCAGCTGTGGTGTTGCCATTTGACTTCTGGTTTTTGTACCTGGTTCTTTGTGGGATGCTTATGGAGTGGAGTGCATGTAATCAGGAGGCTCCTGACATGACCCTTGGATAAAAGGGTTTCACATGTGCAGTGTCATGCTACTGCCAATTCTGAACTTAGAAGTGACTTTCAAATAACACTGGGCTACTGATTTGGAGGTTTCAAAACTGAAAATCTTAAAATTTGGGCTGAAATTCCTCCCAGTGTCAGCAGGGGAGCCTCTTGAAGTTGTCAGTTCTTTGGGTTGTATTAATGTGTTGCTTTAACTAGGCAAATAGGGAATTTATTGCTTTTCCCCAGAGTTGAGAAAGTTTGAACAAGTGACCATTTGTGAGACAAACTGAAACAATATATGTTTTTGCTACTACTTCTAGCTGCTTGCTCTGGCCAGAAAGCTACAAAAATCCATAATGAGTAACTTAATTTGTATTCAATAATAAAAATAATGCTGCATTTTCCAGCTGAATAACTCTTGTGTTCCATGAATAGGATTTGTTTGATCTGTCTCTGGAAGCTGCTATTACTTAAAATACTCAGTTTTCACCACCTTTTTTGTTGTTCGGAGTAGTTTGGGGATGGAATAAACAAAATGCAAGCTCAAAGAGCTGTGAATTTGCTGAACAGTCTGCACTGCCTTTAAAAGGCTGTCATCTTAAGGATACCTAAGCCTGTGCCTTCATTAAGTATTCATGCCAGGATCTTTGTAGCTGAGAAAAGTTAACAATCTGAGCATGTGCTGTGCAATGTGAGCTGAGAACCCAAGTCAACCCATATCTTGTGATCAACTGCCTATTGGATCTTGCTGCTCCTCCTGGCTATCCTCTCTTTGCTCCCTCAGCCACCTTGTTTTAGTCTCATCTTCCAAAGGAACCGTGATGCTCTTTACCTTTTCACTTTAGTGGATTTTCTGTAGGCTTAAATAAATGTCTGCTGGTTTTGTTTCAACCTTAAAGCTAAGCGTTAGCTACCTAAAAACCTTAGAATATGAAATATTATAGAAGCAATCAAAATATAACATCACTAGCAGTAGTTGAGACACTATGAAAGGTCTGTAAGGCTGCCTGAACCAGGAACTCCACAGGGATGCAAAGGCTCATGTAATGTCCTGAAAAATACTCTGGATCTTGCTGTGAGCTGGAGGACTGGGGTATGCTGTAGCTTGCTGTTCCAGAGTGGGGTCTCCCTTCCATGCCTGTACCATTAATGACCAGTGGAAAAAAAGTAGAGCAGGTTTGTGACTGACTGTTCCGGGCAGAGGGTGGCAGAGGTGAAGTTACAGCTCTGGGACAAAAATGGAAAAATGAGAATTTGCCATGAAACTTTTAAAATCCTCCAGTGTCTCCTCTCTGATCAGTTATGCAGTATCTGTCATAGCAAGTACAACATAATGTAGCAAAAGTACTCAGACATAATAAACATACAAAACTCAGTTCACAAAGGCCCAGATCCTCAGAAGTTTTTTGGTTACTAATTTGTTCTTACATACCTGGGTGTTAGCTGCTTAAAGTAACTGTTATGGAATTTAGGTGCAAATCTTTATCACCACTTCTGGTTTTATTGATATATTTTTCTTCCCCCTAGAACTTGTTCACCTTGATGTGTATCCAGTTCCTAATTGCCTGGCTTATATGGATATTTCTAGGTAAGTATGTTTTTTCTTGGGCCTCTAAAATATATGTCAGTGAGGCCTATAGAAAAATGACATTCACTGGTATTTTACTGGGAGGGAGTTGGGGCAGGAATTGGACCTTGAGGTATGAGAATACTGATTTTCAGAGTTAGAGGATGGGCTTTTTTCTACTGGCCAGTTCTTCCCCATTTCCTTTTTATAGATTAACTTTTTTTTTCTTCTTCTTCAGTGCTGAAAGCAAAATGTGCCTTTATAGTTAAAGGAAAAGCGTTTCCTTGACTTAAAGATTTCCTATCATATAGACATACAACACAATGATTCAAATGTGCACCAACATGAGACACGTACAGAAGTTCCTTTCTGGATATGTCTGTGTCACAAGCCCAGTGTAGGTGACAATTTGATAGTTCGCTCATCCATATGGTCAGCTCCTGCAGCGCATCGTTGTTCTCTGCAGCCCTGGCTGCTGCAGGGATGTCTGCAGTTGCCATTTGAATGCATCCATAAACCTCACCTTAACGAGGGCGGTGGGATAAGGAAAGACATGGAAAAGGGGGTGTTTCAATTTGTTTTACTATTTAAGGGCTGAATCAGGAAAACACTTTATGCATGTGCTTAATGTCTGTCTAATTTAAGAAATTACTTATCTGCATGTTGAGGTGATAATCTCATTCATTAACAAGCCTGTTTAAAGCACTCTTAAGCTGTTGAGGGTGAGTGTAACAATTCCTGAGTTAACCTGGGCCAGTGGCCATCAACTTCAATATTTCATCAACCATGAGTTACTCCCATTGTGCACCTGAATGTAGCACACAGGTGTGGCTAAGTAAGTGTGATTTATTGAAAAGCATTCTTTGTAAAGCTGTGTTCTTCATTTAGCTGTAAATTAAATCGGTGCAGAATGCATGATTTTGATCACAAAACCCTTTTTGTGCTTCAGTTCAGTGATGGTATTGTAACTAAATGGATAGGGTGTCTAGCTTCTTGGCTGGCTTGGAATTTGGGAAATCTGTTTGAAAAGGAAGCTATCTGAGGACAAGAGAGGGAGGATTGCTATCACATATTTTAGTTAAAGGCTATTGCATGAATAAGCTATAGGATACAAGTACATGAATGAGCATGAACATTGATTTATATTCATGCTGTGTAAGGGTCCTATTCCTGAGCGTCAAGTCTGGGAGTGTCTGAATATTATTTGATGCCCAGTTTTGCATCAGTGTATGCTAACTGAAGTAGCGGTAGTGTGAAAGCATATGCACAGAATCTCCTCCATGTATTTTGTGCTGCTAATTTTTGTCTTTAAGGCAGGATACATGGGTGCCCCACTGTGCCAAGCTGCATGTTTTCAGTGCAATATTTGGAAAAACGTCCCTCTAAGAATTTTTAGAAGGGTTGGTTTCTGTGAAGACAAATGCAAGAAAAGCAAAACTCTTCACCTTAAAGATACACAAAAAAAAGATTTTGCTCTATTCAGTGAGATAGCTGAAGAGTGGTAGAATTGGTTTCAGGATTGCCTTTATGGGGGATCGAAGAGGTGTGTTTCAACTGTGTAGGGTGTGAATATTTTCTGAGGAGTATCTCACAAATTTTCTTTTCCATGGAGAGACTTCTTCGTCCTCAGTACTCTGATACTCTTAGTACTACCTTGCCGATAATTTGGAAGCAGCTTTTTCCATTTCCTTAGTGGCTGCATGTCTAGGGAGAGAATGATGCTGTTGGTTTCTTGCCCGCTCACTCAGGACCTTACTGCACGGGTAGTGCCCTTAGAGGAGAGGTGACGCGATCTCATAGAAAACATCATGTAGTGGATTTATTTCCTGCAGGCATCTGTATCTCTCTTGAGGCTGTATTCTTAATAGTCTTTACATCTCGATTATCATTTAGTTATACTTCTTTGTGTTCTTTATTCATAGAAATCACCTGGAAAACCTGCCTGAGTGGGTATGTGACAGCAGGAAACTGGAAGTGTTGGATGTTGGCCACAATCAGATACGTGAGCTGCCTGCCCGGTGAGTCTTGCAGACCAGTTGCACAGTGTGGAACAGGATAAGCAATTCAGAAATAATTGCTGATTCAGTGTTTAGCTTGTTCCAGTGACTGTCAGGCCCGTTTTATCTTTTGTTTGATTTTATTTTTACCTTGTGGGGTGTCGTCATGCCTCAAGCTTCCACCCAGCCTTTCTTCTTTTACTTTCATGCAGAGAAAGTGGTGCCTTTGAACTCCAGGTGGAAGTTTTGAAGCTGTTCATGTGGCTGTTCAGGCAGGAAAGCCCTCCATTTTTAATACTGAATATTAAATATTTACAGCTATAACTTTGCATGACAGTTTAGAGATCCAGAACTTGTAATTGAGTTTCAGTTCACAGCCCTGTTTGAGTGAAAAAGGGCTGAGAAGAGAAGGTAAAGCCTCATCAAGCAAGTAGAGCAATCGCATTCGCTACAAAGATTATCTCTTTTCCAGGAGGCTAAACTTAAAATTGATAAATACAAATTATAGGAAAGCAAGTGAACAGGAAGGAAAATAGGAGTTGAGCTTAAATAACGAATGGCTCCTATTAGTTTTTTCTGGAGAGATCTGTTCCAAGTGGGTATACTGGTCAGGTGCTGGTATTGAGAATTTTCAAGTCCCTGACTTCACTGGAAGAGAGCTGTCATTCTTGGCTGCTCTGTACGCTTCAAAAGAGATGTTGTGAAAGGGAAAACATACTGGGCATAAAGGGTGAAATTGCGAGGGGATGTGCAGAGCCATTGAAGATTGTAAACGGCTAGTATATGATGAGCTATTAAATATTTTCCTTATGGAGCTGTACAGCACATAAGAGCATCAGAAACCAACAAGGATAGTTTTGTCTGGGTCAGATGGATGTGCCATATGGTGTAAACTGGCAGTTTTAGTGTCATAAATGAAAAGAGAATCAATTTCAGAAAGATGGGCAGAAAAGGATGTCAGGAGATGTACCAAGCAAACTAACGGGATAACATGCAGACTATTAATCCCTCTGTTTTTTCACACAAAGTGAAACTGCGCCTACTCAGAAGGTGGGGGGAGCAAAAGTTCATTTGCCTTTCATTTGCACTTCATAACAGCAAGGAGTATCAAGGCATACCGGATATCTTTGGGAGATTAATGATTAGCTGAAATTAGGTACAGTCAACATCCCACTTGTCTCTCCTGCCATCTTATCATTAACCCCAGGAAACAGTTTATCTTTGAAAGCTCTTCTTTGTAGTATGTGTCTAGATAGCTTAGCTCCTAATAAGTCAGCTCAGTTTTAAGGCCCAGTTCAAAACACAGGCTTTGAATGTCTGTTAAACTTTAGGGAAATTTGGGTCTGGATTCAAATCCAAATGGCTGAGGCATATAGGCCTACTGTTAAAGTATGGGGTAAATACTATTGCCCAGTGAGTGTGTTCATGCGCACTGCTATGTGCTTTTCCTCCTACATAGAATAGCACTCTGAAAAGCTATGAAGTGAGTGAGCAGGACTCTCCTAGGAGGGTGCTTGCAACTCTAACCACAAATGTTCAAGCCTTGACTAACCAGCAGTTTCCTGGAAGCCTGAAGGTTGCACCTAATCTAAACAAACTACAGTTGATGCTATATGCGTTTGCCTCTTAAAACAGAAAAACAATCCTTGAAGACAAAGAGTTGAAGCAGTTGACATAGAGGACTGTGTACTAATGTTTGTCTCAATTAAAGAAAATGGGAACAACATACAGTGGGCTGTAATGCAGTCATTTCTGCTTTAAAAGTACTGAAAAATAACAAAAAGGGCACCTAGTCTTAGCTATGCAGGACAAATTCATTGTCATAAAGCTGATGTTGCCAAGATTCCCCAAAGAAAATGGAATTGCTTCAATTAAGAGTTGCCAAAATGACCTTGCCACCACCAGTGAACAAGATGTCTGTATGTATTTTTGTTCCTTATTTTCTGGTTTTTGTAAAGATCTATTTGTATTGAACATTTTGTTCTCTTGAACAGCTGCTTACTAAAGGAATCAGTTGAATGCTTTCACCAAATCATGTTTTCTCAGAAGATGCTGAGTGGGGTGCTTGTCCTTAGAACTTTTTGATCCTATCAAAACTTCCAGTGGGAGTTGGTCAAGTGGGAAAGCTGCCCATAGGGAGGAGCAGTCCCAGGGTCCTGCTTCCCCACCCAGCTTGAGAGCTGGGTGTCCCAGGCTCAGGAGCTTGCTTAGTTAAATGTTGGTGGTTCATTCTCTCTTTAGGCAGCACAGTTCCTTTGGTGCTTGTGTAACTTGGAAAATAAGAGAAAGCAAACAAACAAACAAAACTCCAAAGACTTACTCAGTTCTTCTGAATTATTTATATATATATTTTCATGGAAAAGCTAATTGCTAAGGTTGTTGCCATGACTGGAGCTTTTTTTTTATTATTTTTTTT